>PVHP010042384.1:0-15011 GCA_004024765.1 Zapus hudsonius
CACCAGCCCGGTTTTTAGCACCTCCCGGCCGCCGTCCAGACAAAAGAAGAAGGAGGAGGAGGAGGAGGAGGAGGAGGAGAGGAAGAAGAAGAAGAAGCAGCAGCCCAAAGCCCTGGAGGCACGGACCTTTAAGGATTTTCTGGAGGGGAGTGGCAAACCTTGGCCTGGGAATGTCGCATTATCATGAGGTCATCTGTCTGAGGCCACATTCCTATCTACCTGTGGGAGGGTCTTTCTCCTAATCCCTCTCAGTTTGAGTGTAAAATACCGTTCATGGATTTAGTTGTTTCAATCCCCAGCTAGAGATGCTGTTTGGGAAGGGGTGAAACCTTTAGGTGGTAGAGCCCTGTTGCAGGAGGTGGGTCACTGGAATAGACCTTGAAGTTGTGTTTCTGTTTCTCCTCTACTTCCTGACTCTGTGACCTCCTTCAGCTCTTCTTCCATTCCCTCCCAGCCATGAAACTGCAAGCCACATTAAACCCTTCCTTCCACCGATAAGTAGCTTCTGGTGGATATGTCCTCACAGTAACAAGAAAGGAACTGATGCAATTATTATAATACAGAGTAGTAAACAAGCTGAATTTCATAAAGTGACAAGTCCTGCCATTTTGACTTGTTTTGCTATTTTAACATTCTGTCTATCCTGTAACTCCCAATTCAATTTCCAACACATTTTGCTATTCAGTTGTTTAATCAATTATAAAAAAAAAAGTTTTAAATAGCTGGCTTCATATTTCCTGCAAAGCCATCAGAATTACTTTAGAACCTTGTATTCCTTTATAGTATTTCCTATTTCAGTCACTGACAATAGCCAAAATGATAACAGGCTTTTCAAAATAGCATTTGCTTTTCCAAGTGCTACAATAAACATCTGATAATTTTTTAGTCCATTCTTTAAAGAAATGAAGATTTGATACTTTTTAAGATTCTGGGGATGAAGAATAAACTTAGAAAGTTTAAATTAATCATGTTTGACCTTGAATCTTCCTTACTGAAGCCTGGCACCACCTTCCTGTTGAATTTCTAGATTTGATACTTTGAGTCTTGGCTGCAAGTATGCTATCCAGAAGGAAAACGATAAACATGCTTATTTAGTGTGATAACAGGGAACACTTTCCAAGCATTGCTGGAGTCACCTGGTCCTGTTTAGTTGTTACAGCACGAGGCCAGATGGAAAGGAGAGAGCCAGGAATGCCCCTGCAGAGAAGAAAACGGAGGGTTAGGAAGGAGGATTGGCACTTTTCTTTTTGCAGTGGTAAAAGAAGCAATTTGAGCAAAGAAGGGGTTTTGTTTTGGTATGAAAGAAGTGGTATTTTTTGTTTGTTTGTTTGCTTTGCTTTGTGAGCAGTCTGAAGGTACAGGCTTTCGTAGCCCTGAAGGCATTGTGCTAGAAGTGAGGTTTCATTGTGTCCATAATTATCAGGAAGGGAAGCAATGAATGCTATTGCTCACCTTGCTTTTTGATTCTGTCATAGACACCAATCTTCCATATTAGGGTGGATCTTAACCTAATCAAGAAATTACCTCACAGGCCTGCCCAAAGATTTGTCTTCTAGGTTCCAACAAGATGACATTGGAGACTACTACAGGACAGTATAGTTCATTGGTAGAAGATTAGAGGTGCAAAGTGTAGGACAGAATAGAGGCCCTTATGTTTCATTTGTAAACATGTGGAAGGATTATACTAATACATGGCCAACTGCCAAATTTTATGAAATATTTTGCAATATGCCTTGTCTTCTAATAAAAAAAAACTTTTCTATTTTTATTTGAGTGAGAATGAGAGAGAAAGCTACCTTCAGGGCCTCTTGCCGCTGAAAACAAACTCCAGATTCATATGTCATTTTGTGCATCTGGCTTTATGTGGATACTAGGAAATTGAACCCAGGTCCAGCAGGCTTTGCATGCAAGCACCTATAACCACTGAGTCATTTCTCCAACCCCAGTCCTAATTTCTTAATTGTTGTACAATGTATGTATTTCTCCTTACTTAATATAAAATGGAAAAATAACCTTAGGAAAATTAGGTTCAGTATCACACAGAGAGTGCTAGATTGGTATAAGACTATATAGTAATTCAATTTCAAGCTCTTTTCTGTATATCTATTACACTGCATAATAATTGCAAAATGAAAACTGTTCCAAATTAAAAATTGTTCTTAAACCAGGCATATCTAAAAAAGCATGGTAGTATATTTCACCTTTAATATATAATTGTGTTATAGAATTATTATCAATGTTACTATTCTTATAAATTTATTAACCATGATATAACATAGGGATTTTTTCTGATATTCAGTGACAGTCTACACCAGCATATCAAAGCAGGCTGATTAAGTTCATGGCTGCCTTTGATTAAATTGCATCAATCATTTATGTAAGATATGGTCGATGAATTTCCCTTCAAATCATGGAAACAGGTAATTAAATTCTGTCATTTTCCCAAACTTTGGCTTTGTTCTTTTTTTAGAAAGATGTTACATAATCTTAGCATAAACTAGGTCTCATTTCCCAAAATTAATTAACATGCAAATAAATTTCCTACACACTAGCGATAATTCTTACTAAGTCAACTTAGCTGGACGTAGGCACTTTGAGCCGAACTTTATTTTTTGACAACTCCAAAATGATTTGGAAGATTTGCAAAGGTAAGAAATGAAAGGCTAATGTATTCTTTAGCACAATCAGCCAGTTCTCCATTTCTGCTCTGACTGGTACATTGAAGAAATGCTAATAATATACCTGTAACCGGTTAAAGGAATATTAAGTCTCTTCAGAAAAAGAATAATAAAACAGTAACAGTCATCATAATCTGTGAATTGGAAAAGATTATGGAGGAACATTTGTGTCTATTCCCTGCCAAGAGAAGATCTTCTATGCTAATCCCAACTAAGGAATGGCTGTTGTAGAAAATCTGTGAGGGAATAACTATGACTATTATTATTATCTATTAATTCATAGTGTAGTATGTAGTCTTTTTCATTACAAATACTGAAATAATGTTTTCAATGTTTATTTTTAAATTCTCTCAGTCAAGAATTAGTCACCCCACAAAACAATGCTTTTTATTTTTTAATCAATATTTTTATTGGCCAAAATTAGATACATTGTATTAGTAATATTACATTGGTATCCCCCATTCCCTCCTCCCTGTCCCAAATCCACTGGGGACCCTCCTTGGTGTGCATACTGGATCATTCCAAGGGGTAGGAGGTTATGGATAGCACAAAAGGCAGCCAGGTCCCCTCTCCCAAATTGTATGTTGTTGCTGAGGGGGGTAATGTCTCTGGATATTCTCCCCCGCCATGACTCTTACACTCTTTCCTCCCTCTCTTCTGCTCAGTTCCCTGAGTAGGTGGGTGAGATTTAAGACTGCTTTATTGTTGAGATCTTTATGGCCTCTGTACTTCTGCTTTAGGTTGTGTAGGAAATCCTTGGTGTCTGTCACACTGACTTATCCTGGGTTGACTGATTAGCTGTGCTGATAGACCTCTTGCTATCCCGTCACCCTCTCAAGGGTTTCATTTGGGGGCTACATGATAGGCCTGGGGTGGTTTGTCTCTTGCTAGGATGTCAGCCCTCCTCCTGTGTTTCTTTGGTGGAGTTGGAATGACTGCAGCTCTCTCACTGCCTTCTGAAAAATACAAAGAAACAAGCTCTCCATTGGAGAGTGAGTTCAATATGGGTTAAATGCAGCACACATTTCTAATTTGGTGAGATTCTATTGGGATTAGCCTCTCTGTAGTTCTCTGGTAATGGGAGTTTCTCCTTGGGGCCCAAGTTTTTGGTTCCCATAAGATTTTGCTCTGAGTCCCAATTCCAGTTTAGGGCTCCTTGACACTGAATGGATTTCTTGGCCAACTTGAGAGCTGTTGACTACTCTCCCCAGGTTATAGCACCTCTATTGCCCAATTGATCACTTCTTGGCTCACTGATCTCTCCCAGGAGACAGTGTGTTCAGCCTTTTCTTGGCAACAATCTGCATTGTATATCAATGGTCTCTGCTTTCTCCAAATATTATTGACCAATTTCCCCTGACCACTTATGTAGTGCCTTCCAGCACTGCATATGCCAGCTTCTGGTGACTGGTTACCATTCTGGATCTTACAGGGTCTCTCGGTGTTGTGTGATACCTTTCTATGGTTTCTTCAACAATAGGATCTTACGTTTGGCCTGGGGTGGGTATTCAAAAGCTTTGACAGAATTCTGTCTTGTTTTAGGGACATTGTGGGTCTCTTTGACCAAATAGCTCAATGTGTGAAGGAGCCAATGACTGGGCCAGGGAATTAATTCCAAGTCTGATCCAGTTTTCATGGAGTTATTCTTCCTCCCATTCCATTCACGACCCATCTTAGCAGATGATACCCCCTTCTTCCTCAAGAGCTTACTGTATGGAAATAAGGATTTTATGATAAATATTCATTATCGGTTCAGCTTATTGTACAAGTTGCCCCGCCCCTCCCCCTTCCTTAAATCCCTTTTACAGTCTCTCATTTCACCTGTCAGGTTTGCTTGGAGTTTAAGCTTAACCTGGTTAGGAATTGCATATGAGGGAGAATATGTGGCGTTTGAGTTTTTGCTAAGTAAGACCTGCTCCAAATCTGTCCACTTTTCTTTAAATTTTATTATGTCATTTTTTCTTTCTGCTGAGTGAAATTCCATCATGTAAATATACCAGAGCTTTGTTATCCATTCATCCAGGGATGGACATTTGGATTGATTCCAATTCTTGGCTATTATGAATTAGGCTGCAATAAACATGGTTGAGCAAATGTCTCTATCCTGAGGTGTGACATCTTGAGGGTAGATGCCTAGTAGATAGTTGGGTCCAAGGGCAGCTCTGTGTCCAATCTCTTCAGAAGCCTTCACACTGCTTTCCAAAGTGGTTGAACAAGTTTGTATTCCCACCAGCAGTGAATGAGGGTTCCTTTTTCCCTGCATCATCGCCAGCAATTATTTTTGTTGGATTTCTTTATGATTGCCATTCTGACTGGAGTGAGGTGGAATCTCATTGTACTCTTGATTTGCATTTCTCTGATGATTAATGATGAAGAACACTTTCTTAAGTGAGAATTGGCCATTTGTGTTTCCTCCTCTGTGAATTTTCTGTTGAGATCCGTACCCCATTGTGTGAGGAGTCTGCTTGATTTTTTATTTATTTTTTTGAGTTCTTATAAGTTCTAGAAATTAGACCTCTGTATTATCGCTGGCAAATATCATTTCCCAGTTTGATGGTGGTCTATTGGCTTTGAGTATGCTATGTTTGTCTTTACAGAAGCTTTTGAGCTTGATGAGGTCCCATTGGTTTTTAGTTTTTAGACACTATTTTAATATTTTAATGTGGCATGTCTTCATATCATCCTGGTACTACTCATAGTCACATTGTAATTCTTCTGTGATTGTCCAGAAGATGTGTACTATCCACTGTGTCTACTTCAGTTGTCTCTTTTTAAAAATATTACTTGGAAAGCTAACTAGCCATGCAATGGTACAAGACATTCTGGATAGAATAGATTTTCCTGCTCTCTGACTATTCCCTAAGATGATATTGCAATTTTTGGTAGTCTTTTCTTGGTTCACGTTTAGTTGTCAACTCAGACACTTGTGTGCTTGTGTTTTTCCTCTTAAGGTGTTGCCTTTTAATCTGCACATAATCTGAATTGTAAAGTACGAGAGACTGAGCAGGCCAGAAGGCTTTTGCTATTAGTGTGTAGTAGGAGGGAGAGAAGGGCAAGCTTATGTTAATGATTTTTTAACTTTTTTCCTAACTTACCTTCCTGTTTCCTTCCTTCCATCCTTCCTCCCTCCCTCCCTTCCTCTCTCAGTCCCTTCTTTCTTCCTCTCATTCTGACAGCTTCATATATGTTCCACTATTGAACAACATCTTTAGCCCCCAGTAAAATTATGTTTCTGGCAATTCTATTGTAAGACCCAAAAATGTCATAGATATTTGGAAATCATTACTTATGAATATTTGTTGAAGATTTGGAGGGGCACACTGGGAACAAACATTAGGGTTTACTATTTAGAATGAAAAGAAAGGTAAATGATTTCCCTGAAACTATGCACTGACCTTGGTTTCTATAGACTAGAGGAAAAGTTATTGTGGCTGGCTAATCTTAAGCATAATGTTACCTTTTTTGAATGCTGAAGTATTTATGCATATTATTGTCTTTCTTCCAACTTATATCTACATTCTAAGTTTGATATTTTATACAATATTAAGTCATAGCATTATCATAAGTAAAGTTATAGGCAAGCAATTAAAATGAACTTGATACTGTTTTATACAAAGGTGAACCCTAAAACTGAGGTGGAACAATGAGCTAATTAGATTGGAATAGGAAAAATGTTCCCATTATGTTTCTCAGGCGCCTTATTTTTCAGGCCACTCATTTGTATTAAAATACATTATTAATTGAAGCAATTATATGATGCATGTGGATTTCACAAATGAGATATATAAAATCATTGAATCTTACACACTTCTCCACAGAATGGCATTAAAGTATTAATTTCCTTTCTTGTCACAGCCTCTTATGTCATAATTATAGAATAAAAAGGCAAAAATACAGTTTTCCAAGTTTATATATATTAAAACACTTTTAAAGCTATGCAGCTAAACACAATTCCAACAAACAGCAAATCATGTTAAGCAATACATTAGATTTTTAATTTTTAAAATCAAGCTTATTTAGGTATACTTTAAATTGCAGTTAAATATTCCATTTTCTTATACAGCTATATGAATTTTCATCAACTACAGCATAGTCAAGATAAAGGCATTTCAGTCACGTCAATAATCTCATGTTTGTAATGAAATTTGCATGTTGGTAGCTTCCTGAACTAACACCCAGTCCATGCCCCTTTAGAGAGAAGGTGATCTCCCGGATCCACTGGAAATTTTTGATTAGCAAAACCGATGTAGGGGACCCTGCTAGACCATGCCACCAGAGAAGGGGTTCAGTAATGGCTCTGCTGCTCTGAGGGAAAATGGAAGTTCCATCCTTCCATGGAAGAAAAGGGACATTTCCAGAATATAACCAGCACCTAGGAAGGGTGCTTGGGAACATGAAGAAAACACAAATAGTTTTCACCGAAATAGTTAGGATCATTGTTGGTTGTAAAAACAGGAAATATTTTTTTGCATATGCTTTCTCTCAGGTACCTATTTTTCAAGATAACAGGATATACATTATATCTAACAGCACAAAAATGAAGTCAAACCACTCAATAATTTATGGTTTATATTTTTAAAAATAAGCTCAGTATTTTTCTTCATGCTTAAGTATTTAAGAGATAGTATTTTACTCTTCTTTCTTTAGCCTCAAAATAAGGTCTGTCTTTGTTACTTCAATTTGTTTTCTTCATAGTCTAAATTTATCTCAAGATATTTTGGTTAAAAATAATGAATTCAAATATGCTTCTCATGCCAGTAGCTATAAATCTAGAATGTACACAAAGTGATTAATTGGCAATAAATATACACTGTTAAACCATTGTCACCATCCATGTCAGAAATCTGTCCATCACTTCAGCAAGGTTCCTTTATTTTTCTTGACTTTCATTGATTTGTTTCTGTGTGATATGAGTGTGATGTGAACACTTAGTTAGTTCTGCCCTCACAGAAGGTGATACATGCCAACTTCTCATTTATCTTCTCAAGAGTTTCCTCATGTAAAAGCTTGTTCTAGTTGATTTCAACCTAGGCATCCCAAAACAGTGGAACCTCTTGGAATGGCATGATAGCTGGGAAGTCATACTTATTTTAATGAGCACATTTAGCCATAAAAATATTTCCACTTGCCCCTTTCATCAAGCATAGATGAACTATTTTGCCTAATTTTTGAGTACATGGCAGCAAAGCATTAAGCATGTTATTGTGACAGAAACAAACTCAGTGTTCAAGAAACTATAGATCCCTTTGCTATTCTCCAAAATCTATAATTATAGGCTAACTATCATTGCTTACCTTTTTTGATATAATGTATATATTCATTCAATACCCTAAAACCTGTATAGTCTACTTGGCATAATTTAAATGCTGCAAATTTTGTACTAATGAAAGTCATTTTCTTTGTAAAACTGAGATTATATTGAGTGGAAAGCTAGAAATGATACTTAGGTAAGAATTCCAAGTAAATTTTCAGTGCTATGAAGAGAATAAGAGGGCTGGAGAGATGGCTCAGTAGTTAAGGTACTTGCCTCCAGTGCCTAAGGCCTGGGTTCAATTCCCCAGGACCCACATAAACCAGACCCACAAGGTGGTGGCCCTGGTCTCTCTCTCTCTCCCTCTTCCCCCCTCTCTCTCTATCTCTCTATCTCATTGAAAATGAATAAATAAAATATTTTTTAAAAAAGAGACTAAAACTGGGGACACGATGGAGAGCCATGGGAAGACTTTAATGCCAGTGATACGCAGTGGTCAGGAGAGCTGTGTCTAAGGTGGTCACATTGGAGCTGAGGTGAAAAGGGAAGAAGTGAGCCATGTGCCACTCAGGGGAGAAATGGTTAGCAGAGCAAGTCTCCAGAGCTCCATTTCTTGGTGTGGCTCACTGTGTGTCACCAGGCCAGCCATGTATTACTGATGTACAGCAAAACTAGAGAAAACCTTAGAGTGTTCACTGTGATTTGATGAAGTGCTTTTGTTTTGTACCTGACCAATACATGTGACATCTTTACTTTATAATTTCATTTTTATATGTTTTTCCATTGTATTTTATAAAAAAAACACTAAAGGTTCATAGGAGATAGAGGGTCTCCATTACCACAGATCCTTTAAAAAGCTTTGTGATTGGGAGGAGATGTGAACTTGCCCTCAAGGGCAGTTTTTAGATCATGTACTGGGAGGTGAGTTGACTGAGCTGAGAACTCACTTCCCGTGGAAAGTCAAAATTGAGTATGAAGGTCCTCATAACTTGTGCTTTTTGTTGTTACTAGACTTCCTTTGGGTACTTCATAAGAAATGAAGGCAAAAGATAGGATTTATCTGGGAGTTGGGATTTCTTCAGAACTATGTTAAGATAAGCAAAGGGGAGTGAGAACTTAGGAAAGGGGATTTTGATGATGTACTTGGGGTCTAAGCTGAGTAAACAGGGAAGCGAGTGCATAGTAGATGATGCCTAATAAAATCATCAGTGGGTTACCAGGGCCAATGAGGAAAATTCCTAAATGGGAGCAGTGCAGACTGTGTGTCAACCGAAGGGACCAAATGTCATTGAGAGATATGTCTAAATGGGTGTATTAAAAATGGGATCCTCGCACCCATCGGTAACAACACACTTGGGTAAGGAAGACCGAGATGAGTACTAAGATATACAGGATCCCTTGCCATAAGGACTAATACACACAGCCCACGAAGGAGGATATACAACTGATCAGGGATGGGGAGGGGGGGAAGTGGGGAATTCGGGATAACAACGCATGGTTTACCCACTAAATAATGTAACTCTTTATGGATAATAAATATTTTTAAAAAATGGGATCCTCCCAGCACTTGGTAGGTCGACGAGGTAGGAGGGTCACCATGAGTTTAAGGACAGCCTGGGACTAGAGAGAATTCCAGGTCAGCCTGAGCTACAGTGAGATCCTACCTAATAGAAAACATGTGACTCTCATACGGTAATAACTGTAAGGTGGCAGGAGAAAACATGTGTACTCATCAAAGTAGCATTTGACAATCAGTTGTGCTTTGGATAGAAAATGTCCCCCTAGGCCATATGTTTGGACACCTCCTTGAGGGCTGGAGAGATTGATCTGAAGTTGAGGCACTTGCCTGCAATGCCCAGGTTTGATTCCCCAGTGCCAACATAAAGCCAGATGCACAGAGTGGCACATACATCTTGAGGGCCTTTGCAGCAGCTGGAGGCAACCGTGCACCCATTCTCTCTGCCTCCCTTCTCTGCTTGCAAATGAATAAATAATTTTTGTTTGAAAAATGGTCCTTGATTCTGTGTGTTCTTCTCTCACTCTTTCCTTCCCTCACTCCCAATTTATTTGTTTGAGGTACTGAGGGGCCATCACATAGCTTTGTGCTTACTTTGGCAAACATTTTACCACTGAGCTTCATCTCAAGCCCTTGATTACTTTTCTTTAGTGAATACTACTTCTATTCCTGTGTCTGATGGAGAATGAACATATGGCGGTGTTGGAAGGCTGTAAGAATTGATAGGGGATTATTGGCTTATTAGTGTCTGTGAATGTGGAGCTCAGTGCCAATATTTGCTGAATCTTTAGCCTGCATCTGAAAGATGAAGAGAACAGATTTATGCTGGAGACATCCACCTAATTGGAGAAGAGGGGTGTTATAAATTTAATGTCCAATCTATTTTAGAAAATGGTGTTGAATATTCTAATTTCTTCAATGTGGCTAAGTTTTGAAAAGTACCTACAAAATAGTTTAGTATTTTACTTCTGTAACTCTAAGTCAATTTGATAATTATGTCAAAATGCTTTAAAATTTTATAAATAAGTGTAAATTTATTTGGTTGTGGCTTAAGATACATAGTGTGCCCAATATTTAATAGTGCTAGAACTTTTTTCTTGTGTGTGTACAGAAATTGCACCTTACATGTCTGGTAATCCACACTTAAATGATGAAGTATTGTATGCTTACAAGAACTTTCATACATTATTAAAACAAGCTTTTCTGAGAAAATTTAAATGACTATTTTGTATTTTCATCTCTAATTCTCCTGACTACACTTCTATATGGAAAATTGTACACTTTAACTTTTTCTTTTTATTTTCATATAGAGAAATATATTTGCATTTGGATGACATGTTCCTCATAGTAATATATATGTAATCCTTTCAGGTAGTTATGTTGTTAACATTCACTCAATGCTATATTCATGATTCTCTACGTGCTTACAAAGTTTGCCTTATCTGGGTGAGAGTTGTGATGGATTGGTTCACTAGATGATATTTATTCCTTTTAGTTCATTACACATAATCCACCTGTGTGAGATCTTAAGGCCAGGGTTAGATTTATACTCTACTAACAGCTTATCAGCTTCTTTGCAGGCGCCTCAATCGGAATTTTAAAGTAAAGATGAATATATTTGTGGTGCATTTTGAGCTCATGTTCTGAGCAAGACACTTCTCTGATTCTGGGGTGATGAATAGAAAATGGAAAGCGAGTGCATAGCTTGTCCTTTGCTGTGGATGCATTGTACTGTGTGGTCCTTTATAAGTATGCATATGCTATATGCCTAGACACACATCTATACAAAGGCACATATGTACTAGTGCACACATTGATTAGACAGTTAAGTGCACACATGTGTTAGGTATAATTGTATTTGTGTGTGTGTGTGTGTGTGTGTGTGTGTGTGTGTGTGTGTGTGTGTAGAGGAAAAGAGAAGGGCCTATTCACTACCTCACAAGAAACCTTTACCTCAGTTTACATGTAGCGGTATACCACCTTCTGCTCCAAAAGAAACTCACTTACATGATGGAAAGCAAAAGCAGAAAATTATTTCAGTGTTTTCATCCACCTTCTTTCTAGAGGGAATGTTAAACAGATTATTAAACTCATCTCAACACACACAAATAACAAAGCTTTAGAGACTGAGACCGTGAAAAATGGTGCAATTTCATTTCCTAATAATCTATAAATACAAAATGCTTTTACAGCCAGTTGAATATATGCATCTGTAGTCATTCAAAAACAATTGCTTTAGGCACAGAAAAGTCAGTTAAAAGGTTATCAACACAATGTATTTAATATTTCCACTTGGATCTATATTTTTCTGATAAAAACTTTTCCTACTAGTTTTTGCCATATTCCAAATATACACAAGATTTTGTTTTATGCTGTTTCTTTGTTTGTTTGTTTTGAGACAGGGTCTTACTGTACAACCCAGGTTGCTTCAAATTCATGGCAAGTCCTCTTGCCTCAGACTCCATATCAGGGGCTACAAGCATGAATGAACCACTATACTTAAGTGAATGAAAACATGCTAATTTCTCATACATTTCTCACTTTTAAAAGAGCCATTTATTTTAATTTTTTATTTTATTTGCAAACAGATAGAATGGGCATGCCAGTGCCTCTTGCTATGGGCCTTATGTGGGTGCTGTGGGCTATCTGGATTGCAAGCGAGGAGGAGGGGAACAGCGGTACCAACATATGACTTTTACATACGGAGTTTCTACTTATTAATAAAAAGTAAATAAGTTATTTAACCATGTTCTTGTGTAATTTTTGTAGAAGTAATTGAAGATATAAAGATTTGACCCTTTTTAACTTATGATACAGATTTTGTCAAAGTATCTAAAAGTGTATTATTTTATCTTCAGAGACATGACAATATTTGTCAGTAACCTAAACTGGAATTTTAAGTCCCTTGGTCATAACTATTTCCCTGAAGAACAAGGAAGTTTGCATTAGTTTAACACAGAAAAATGATGATGGAATTTCACTTTCTTTTATGTGACATGAATTTTGACTGACATTTTATAAAATATCAAGCAGAATAAAGTAAATAGTCTAGATCTTCCTTTATGGTTAATTTCAGAAGCAATCATGTGCTTGGATTTTTCTCACCCATCAAGACATCGGGCTATAATTAACAGGCGGTCAGAATGCACTAGGACTAAAGTGTAAATAACAGGCATGCAAGGAGAAAATGGGCTTGAAGCCATGGGAATAGTTCACTTTCACTGATTCCCAACAGTTGTCTATAGTCTGTTCTTTTCAAAGCCAATTGTCTTTTGCCTCTTTAGTCTTTGGCTTAACAAATCTTGCACTTAAAGGATATCAAATCCTTTCTGCTAAAATAAATTTATTTCTTTAAAGTGAAAATTAAATCTTTGTGTGCATTTCACATTCTGTAATAGTAAAAATCATGTAGAAATCATATCTGAAAAGCCAACTGTGTTTATCTACCTTCTTCCATTTGATCTGATCCTCACTTGTGAAAATGTTTATCCTGTCAGATGGGGATGATATTGTTGGCTCCAAGTTTATACTCACAAGCTTAAATAATTATTTTATTTTTTCTTTGAAAAAGACTTTAAAATTTGTTGTAAAAGTACACGACTCATTGGTCAATATTGTGTAATTGGTTTCCTTGCAAGAATCAGACACTCCTTAATGAGAATCAGAGAACACAATAATTGAAATTAGTGATGAGATTGTAGGCTAGCAATACTTGGATAAGCTCTTGGCATTTCCATGCCTTCCTAGGATTTTATCCTATTTATATCTTATTAGGCAGCCCAATTAATGCCTTATTTTTTATGTTTATTCTTCAAACTATTGTGAAACAATATGTTGTCATAAAATAACTCATCTATATTTTATGTGCATAATTAATTGTATATTATACCATTGTTTTGGAGCCTAGGAGAATTAATGTACCCGAATGCCAGGATAAAACGCAATAGCATTTTATACAGATTTTGAGGAGTGTCTTCCCCCACTACAGAAAGTAGAGTGTCTGAGTCTTGCACAATGTTCTGAGTCTTACACAATGTTCACAGTAGCTTTTTGTCATGCTGCCTTTTGGTTTCTTAACTTCATTTTATTTTATATTTCACTTTATTTCCTTCCTTTTATTTTTTGTGACAGGGTCTCACTCTGAAGCTTAGGATGGCCTGGAACTATTTATTACAGGCTACCTCAAAATTATAGCAATTCTACACCAGCTTCCCAAGTCCTAGATTTGTAAACCTGAACCAACATGTCTAGCTTTCAATTCTTTTTTAAAGAATAATTAACATCAGTATCTAGGAATTTAAGTATAAATCCTAGAGATGAATTCAAAACCAGATGTCTTGAAACTGTAGTAAATGAAGTGATCAGTATGTGGTAAGTTCTCTTGGGAAAGGCGGAGCGGATCCCCACTCTAACTCACACTGAGTGCAAATTTACACTGCTCATAAGAAACCGCCATTGAGTTGTATATATAGCAAACATCTGAGATGGAAGGAGGGAATGGGAAGGATAAATTGACTGTAAAGAGTATGCTTTCTATGATTCCATGCTATGACCTCAAGTGAGTCGATAACCGAAAGGAAAATTTTATTTATGTTTATTTGATAAAGCTGTTAGTCTGCCCAGTCTTCAAAGTGTTTCCAGATTAACCCATTTTTTTCCTGGGTTTTCCCAGGAAATAAAAATCTTTACCCCAACAGAAACGCCTTTTGCTTACTCTATTTTTTAAAATCTCATTAATTTTTGATTCTTATGCTTAGAACTTGCCAAGATTTACCTTTGCTTTCAGAACATCTAAACCTTTATCCATTGTTTAAGATGGGTGTTCTACTTACTTTGCCTCCTATTGTTATAAGAACATGAACTTCCACTGGACACATTCTCCTGCCCTTGATCTCTTGTTACTTACTTTCAACTGCTTGACCTCCTGCTATGTTTCCTTCCTCCGAACTTTTACTGATGAGACCCCTGCATGTGGGGCTTAATTGCCCAGCCCAACCCCAGTTTCATTGCTGTCTCATTTCTTTTCATTTCCCTTATAACTGGCGTGGTGGGTGCAGAGAAAACACTCAGGTGAATATAGAATATGTTTGGTAAGTTCCTAAGCTATTTAGCGCCCATCATTCTGCCACTCTGAGAACAAAACAAAGGCTGTGAAAGGCTTGGCTTTGCTTGTGCTGCAACAAGATATTTGGTTCCCTGTAATTCCAGATGATATGTTGAAAAATCATATTTTAATATCAAAGTGAAATTGTTCAGCAAAGTCAAATGGAAATAAAGAAAAGTACAGATGATTTAAGTTAATTGATGGAGTCGAGGTACAAAAATATAGAGCTGATTTTAAACTATCAAAATGAAAATCAATATGGTAAAAGCACCAAAGGGGAATTTAGAGCAAGATGAAGATAAGCTACAGGATAAGAATCTCTGTGATGGGCTGGAGAGATGGCTCAGCGGTTAAGGCACTTGCCTCCAGTGCCTAAGGCCCCGAGTTCAATTCCCCAGTACCCACATATGCCCCTGGTGCTCTTTCTTTCTTTCTTTCTTTCTTTCTTTCTTTCTTTCTTTC
>PVHP010042386.1:0-15039 GCA_004024765.1 Zapus hudsonius
AGAGAGAGAGAGAGAGAGAGAGAGAGAGAATGGGCACACCAGGGCCTACAGACACTGCATATGAACTCCAGACACGCATGTACCACTTTGTGCATCTGGCTTTATGTGGGCACTGGGGAATTGAACTCAGGTCCTTCTGCTTTGCAAGCAAACCACTTAACTGTTAAGCCATCTCTCCAGACCAAGATTTGAACTTTTTTTCCATGTCTACTGCCCATATGTTTTCAATCTTTTGAAAACTGTGTGTTTGCGATCTTTAAGTTTTGTTGTCAATTTGACCTGTTAGCACACCACAATAATCTTGAGTGTTGTGTAGCAGATTTCCTCTGAGTTGAATAGAGAAAGGAGGCTCAGGACTTGAAGACAAGAGAGAGGAAATAGATCAGGAGGTTAAAATCAGTAAGTTTTTTAAAAAATGTATGAACAGAACATGAAATAACTGTGGGCTCCTTGAGAAGACCAAATATTTAAATTATTGGCATAACAAGCAGAACAATTTTAGAACAATGGCATAAAAACATTTTATTAACATTACAGAAGAAATTTTGCCAAATCTAGGAAAAGAGAAGCCCATCCAGATATAAGAGGCATACAGAACACCAAATAGACTGGACCAGAAAATAAATTTCCTACATCATATTCTAGGCAAAACAGTAAATACAAAGAACAAAGAATGGGTACTGAAAGCTGCAAAACAGAAACATCAAGTCATATAATGGCAGGGACATCAGAATAGCTGCAGATTTTACAATGAGAAATCTAAAATCCTGATGGACTCACAGTGATGTATTTTAGGTCTTAAAAGACCACAGCTGCCTACCTAAAATACTATTCCCTGCATTATCTCTCACACTGGTCTTTCATACTGGAAGGAGAAAATAAAAGGTTCCATGTTAAAAGCCAGCTATATAAATACATAAGCAGTAATCCAGCCCTACTGAAGATACTAGATGAAATACTTCATATTGAAGAGAAAAATAAACATACTCAAGAGGTTACAGAAGAAACAATAATCAAAATTAGAACAGTTGTTAAAACAAGTGAAAAATCAAGAAACCACCAAACTCCATGAAATCATCAACTTGACAGAGTAACTCACATCTTGCCATAATAACTCTGAGTATTAACGGACTCAACTTCCCAAACCAATAGGCACAGACTAGCAGACCACATCAGAAAGTAAGATTCATCCTTTAGCTATCTTCCAGAAAATGCATGATTCTTATCATTGTTTTTATCATGACTCTCACCTTCCTTGTTATAAAATTGCTACTCAGTACTAGCTAATTGAATTTTTACTGACATAAGTTTAAAATATTTTAAAGCATAAATTCAGCTTTAGCGCCATAAGTTCAGATTCCTGCCCTCCAAAGAAAATTTGCAAAAGATCTACTACTTCCTTAGAAAGTCAATAGAGCCATGACTGAACAATCGAGCTTTCCACTCTCTATCTCCTCATTGAGAACCAAAGTCTAAAAACTAGAGAAAGGATAGAACAATCATGGGTGCAATAAATATACTTATTGAGACCCCACTGTGTGCTACACACTCTGTTGGCACCAAGAATTCAACTGTGGGGACTGGAGAGATGGCTAATTCGTTACAGGTGCTTGTTGGCAAAGCCTTCTGGCCTGGGCTCAATTCCCAGTTCCCATGGGAAGACAGACATACAAAGTGGCACATGTGTCTGGAGTTAATTTCCAGTGGCAGGAGGCCCTGGAGTGCTCATACTCCCTCTCTCCCTCTCTCTCAAATAAATAAACATTTATATTTATATTTATATATAAATATATATTGGTATATTTATATATATACCAATCATATAAACCAACCAACCCTCAAATTATCAGACAATGTCGTTTGATTATTGACAACAGGGAAAGGATAATATATAGCTAGGCATCATATTGCAAAAGTTCCAGAACATTCTCCAAATAGTGCCACTACCTAGACATCACATGTTCACTTCATATTCAAACCATACCATACCATCCTGCTCTTGGGCCCCAAAAGATCATGGCCATCTCAAAATGCTAAATATTTGTACACCTTCTTGTTCCCCTCTGAACTCCAGATGCATAAACCACTTTGTGCATCTGGCTCTACAAGGGTACTGGGAATTAAACCCCGGTTGTTGGGCTTTGCAACCAAGCGCCTTAATTGCTGAGCCATCTCTCTAGCCCCACTTATCCCTTTTGATCCATGCTACTTTCAGGCTTGGATAAAGAACCTGCTTTTTACACATGGTAGTAAATACCTGAAGGACCCAAGACCCATCAGCATAACAAAAATAAGAAAGCCAACTGCCTGTACAAGACAAATTATCTCTGTCATATCTTCTAGGCCCAGAAACATTACAGAGGAAGTGGTAGATTAAATATGAGTGCTGATCTCACTGCTAGCTCCAGGGAGAGGGTGGTAGACTTAAAACATCAAAGCAGAAAATTAGAGACTACTGAGAGCACATTAAAGGAGATTTATAACTTGCTCCACAGCTCAGAAAAGGGTGTGGAAAAAGTGGTAAGAGTCACAGGGTGGAAGGTATACTCTGAGTAATTATCCCCACACACACAGAGAGACTGACTGTTGCGTTCAAGACTCCACAGTGATTACTGATAACCTCACTGAGAAGGGCCCTCAGTGGAACTGTGGTGGGGAGAAGGGTATATACATAAGAGTATAACCCAATAGGAATATGACTAACACGCAACGTATCAATACAATAAAGTTCTCAATTAAAAAAAACATACAAAGCAAAAGCTACAAATCACAGAAAATAAGTATTTCATTTATGTAGTGTAGAAAATAGATAAAAGTAAAGATTACATATCTTAGTAACACATGCTAAAATCATAATGTAAAATTATAATAAAAAGAAACTGTGAACTCTGGTGTCAGGAACATGGCTAGCAAGGCGGATAGAGGAAGAGTGCTACCACTGAGGAAGGGGGCACTGTGGCAGTCCAGTTCTTCTTAACCCAGATGGAAATTATACAGCTATTTCTTTTGTTATTCATCTCACATTGGTAGATCTAAGTTTGTATACCCTTCTGAAAGCATTCTATCACATACTCACCAACATGTAAAAACTCTCTGAGTTTTACACTGATTCACATGTGAATGTGTCAATAACATGTAACAACTTAGAGAGTGGAATGATTTGAATATGAAATGTCCCCCCATATCCTCATGTATTTGTGATTAAGCCTCATACTTAAATCCCCAGAAAATGGTGCCTTTGAAGATGGGAGCCTTGCTGGAGGAGGTGTGTCACTGTGGGAGGACTTTGGGATTTTTTGGTCCGGGCCATTTGCCAGTGTTAGAAGCTAAATCTAGCTACTTTCTCCCTCCTGCTGTGAAGATGTGACACCTGCTATCTCCTATTACACTTTTCCCACCATAATGAAGCTTCCCCTGAAAACTGCAAGCCGAAACAATCCTTTTACTTCTATTGAAAATCTACAAAAAATATGTATTACATATTCTTTATAATCAAATTACATTAAGTTCAAGTATGATTATCAATTAAAAAAAAAAACTATTGCCAAAGCAAGTATGTCTACCTTCATATTGTAACCAGGTTTTTATTTTGAATCAGTGTTACTAAACCCATACATAAAAGGCCTTCTAAGATCTTCTAACCCATATGTGGAATAGAAACACACAAAAAATGATAGATGTTGAGAAGATACCACAGAGCTTATTAAAGCGCCATGCACTGGCAAGGCCTCACTGTGTGAGTTCCTTTCACTAAACTGGCTGCCACAGGGCAATGGTTCCCATATATGAGCACACAGGAAGGGAGTGGTGAGAGAGCATAGTGAGGGTGTTTCAGAGAGAACATGTCCCTGACCAGAAGTGGAAATAAATATTTGCTAATTTTAGATGAAAGCCTGGAATCCAAATGTCTGAAACAAACACTGTCTCCGGTAATATGCATAGGACCTTCTAGAACCTTACTCAAAGGGCTTTTAAGGAAACAATCAGTAAAAAACATAGAGACAACTGCTACCAGCTGCTTCTGGGGTCACGGAGTCTGACTACAGCTGTTGGAGAATTGTTGCTGAACTCCATGCTCTAAAAGCATTTCAAATAAAATTCAAAAAGAGCCCAGTGTACTTTAGTAAACTGAAAACTGCTTATGCCTATCCATCACCATCTCTCAACATTTACTAATAGGAAAAAAAGGTGGAGAACTAAGGGCAGGGGGGTAAACCAGAGTCAGCATGGATGTTCACATTCTCAGTCACCCTACAATAATTCACATTTCTGTCTATCATTACCAAGGAGATTCTAGACAAAGGGGAAAAAAGGATGGAGCCTCTCCTGTTTGCTATATACCTGCTTGTCAAGAATCGTAAATAATGTGAAGTAAAAATAGAAAGTCTTTCCTATGGACCTTCTCCCATAAATACTAATTCTTGTGACACTGTACTCAACCACTACAATTCCTTCTAAGGTAGAAATATTTGTTAAGAATCATTGTCATTTGACTACTTTTTCCCAATATCTGTTCAGTTTTGTCGTATAAACAAATGTGACTTGATCCTTCCTAATATTTACATAATGTACTTCTTGGAAGAGAGGGAGAAAGGAAAATGATAAATGTTTGCAAAAGAGACCAGATTTCATGAGTCTATTAACATAAAGTTCAAAAAGAGTAAAGTATAGAGTGAAAATCCGGAAAGTAGTGTGACATCAACTTGGGATAAGGGTCCTTGGGAGGTGCTCAAGAGGGGAGTGCAGGAGGGAGAAGGGGAGAGAAGGAGGCTTTGAATAGCAAATAATTTCCTATTTCTGGGTGGTGGTTACATAACCATTCATTTATCATTAAGTTTTGAACAATGCTGCCTTTGTTTATACACCTTTCCACTTTGGGGTTATTTCCCAACTTAACTAAGATGACTCATTCTGAGTAGCTTCTTATTGTTGATACAAAGTAACCAACCAGAGGGGAAGTGTCTTAGTTACCCACACACTGCTGGGATGAACCTCCAAACCAGGCACAGTTATGGGAAGAAAAGGTTTATTGATGCTATATATCCAGGGGGAAGTTCCATAATAACTAAAGAGGCTGGCTCCCCCCTTTCACAGTCCAAGGAGAGAGAAAGAAAGAGAGAGAAAGAGAGAGAGAGAGAGAGAAAGAGAGAGAGAGAGAGAGAGAGAGACCCATCACCATCACCAACATCACACACAAGCAAAACAGGCAGGGGGGACAGGAGAGAAATTTCCTTCCCCTTTATATAGCCTTAGGTTGGGGTCTTGCAACCCTAACCCAGACTTGTTGGCTTTCTGAGTCTCTGGAATTTTCTTCCTATTCTGCGCTCCCAGGAAGAGATGTTTATCTTTAGCCTCCCTGGGCTTCCTTAATCTTGCCCCCCTACTGAGAGGCTTCCTTCCTGTGAACATCCTCAGAGACCCACCCAAGATTACTAAAAAGGTCAAATTAACAACAAAATTTAACCATCACAGGAAGCTTCATGGAGGTGCAGAAAAGCAGCCAGCTCACCATGTCACACATCTGCACCAATGAGAGAGAGAACAGCAAGGCTCTCAACACCCAGTGGGCCAGCCTCGTCAACCTCAAGTCATCCCCTAGTGACACACCTGCTCCAGCAAGGCTGAACCTCCCAAAGACTACACAAACATGGAAGGCTATAGGGGCCATTTACATCCAAACCACTACATATTCTCATGTGTAAGTGTACAAATGGATTATCACATTATATGTTCCCCAAATACTTTGATGAAGCAAAGTTTCAGAGAAACATAAGAAGGTAGAGGTATATAGAACACAAAAGTGGGGGCTGTGTTTGTATTCTTGGATTTCATGTGGGGAACCCTCACACCCTAACTCCTGTCTGTAAGGGACCCAACTGCACTCTAGAAGACCTTTTAGGTTCATTAGGATGAAGTCTTAAAGCCCATATCTAAAGGATAAGCATTTGTTACCTACTAATAGTGTAGAGGCCAAGACAATAGACAGTGATCTGGGACTTGGGACTGATAGGCAGTCTTAATGTGAGAAATAGGGTGGGGAACATTCATATGCCAGATGGTGAGGGAGCTGGCATGGGACTCAGGGCAGCTGAAAAGCACTGTATGTCACTAGGAGTCATGGGCAGAGTCCTGTGCCTAAGTTATGCAAATGAGCATGAGAATATGTCCAATCAATTAAAGTGAGCACAGCTTCTGAGGGTCTCCAAGGTGCTGCTAATAGTCAGAGTGGCAGGCACCACAGAAGGCCGGTGGGAAGAAATTCTGTTATGAAGACCTTCCTCTGGTTTTCAAATAACAAGCAAGTAATGCCTGCCCCTGATCCCAAGGAACCTGAATAAACAAAACAGTTGCCACATTTTAGTTGGACTTGTCACAGACCATTGCTATTACAGCATGATGTTTTCTTTCCCTTTCCCTCCCCACTATTGAAGTGAGCCTGAGAGACTAGAAGTACTCACCAAGGGATTTCTACTTTTTTCCCAAAAGAAAAGAAAGAGAGGCTGGGGAGATGGCTCACTTGCTTGCAAATCCTACTGGCACTGGTTTAATTCCCCAGTACCTATGTAAAGCCAGATTCACAAAGTGGCACATGCTTCAGGATTTTTTTTTTGGCAGTGGAAAGAGGCCTCAATGTTCCTATATTCTCATTCTCTCCCCTTTTGTCCACCCCCCCCCAGTAAATAAATAAGAGAACTCTTAATCGATTAGAGCTGTAGTAACAAAATGCCATGGGCTAGAGAGGTGCTCAACAACATAAATGTAGTTGTCACTGTAAGACCCCAGACCCAAAAGAAGACCCTCACCACGATGTCCCATGCAACTGCAAAGGGTTTTATTAAAAAGAACCAAGCATGCCGGGGCTCAATGCATGTCCTTGAGCAGAACAGAGGCAAATAGCCCCGAATAAATTTGAACAAGGCTTTTATACAGTAAAACAAACAAGTTTTATCAGCAAGTTATAGGCAAGCATTCATTTGCACATTTTTTGTAACCAGTCAGGACATTCTTAGCTTTTACCAAGGATGTAAGATTACGGGAACCAGACACAGGTTACAGGAACTGGGGCTGGAAGCTTAAGCTAACATTTTTGAGAAGAACTGTTAACTCTTTCTCTACTAGGGTCTTTTAATTTCATTCTAACAGTCACAGCTCCAGAGACCAGCAGATCCAGTCTGATGGGGACTTGTTTTCTGGTTCTTTCTGTGTCCTCACAGAGCATCTTTTATAAGATCACAATCATGCAGGTTCCAGCCTCATGATTTAACCATTTCCTAAAACTTCCACCTAGGGGTTAAAATTTCAGTATGTAAATCAGGGTAGGACACTGTATTAGTGACTTTTCTTATGGCTCTGATAAAGTACTGACAAATACAATTTAAGAAAAGGATTTATTCTGGCTCCTAGTTTAAGAAGTGATACAGTCTGTCACGGCAGGAAGGCAGGCATATCATGGTAGGGGCCACATTGCGTCCACATCACATCAGGAAGTGGGGAGGGGAGAAGAGAGACTGAAAGAGATGGATGAATGCTGGTGCGAAGTTTGCTTTCTCCTTTGTTTCTTTTCATTCAGTCCAGGATTTGAGTCCATGAGATAAAGACACTAAAATTCAGGGTGAGTCTTCCCCTCTTCAGTAAAACTTTACAGGCACACCCAGAGGTGAGTCTAAAGCCAGTCAACTTGAAAATGAAGAGTAACCATCCCAGTTCCAAACCTCAGACCTCAGCAGCCTTCAGCCTTCAATTTATAAGCCCTTTAGACCAGATATTCTCAGACTGAAAATTCTTATTTATGGCTTGGGGGGGGTTCAAGGATAGAGGAGAGAAGGTGGAGGAGGGTAAACCAAAACTAAAGATGTTTGGGGGGGAAAAAGCAGATGGAAGCCTACTTATTTGTTAGTTTAAAAAAAGGAAGAAAAATATAGCTCAGGAGATGGCTCAGTGGTTAAAAGTGCTTGCTTGAAAATCCTGATGGCCTGGGTTCAACCTCCCATTACCCATGTGTTATAGTCAGCTTTCTAGTTGCTGCGCAGAAAGAACCCAAGCAAAACAGCTTGTGGAGGAATGGGATTATTAGGTTTACAGACTTGAAGGGAGACTCCATCCTGGCAGGGAAGATGATGGCATGAGCAGAGGGCTGGACATCATCTCCACCACAGCACTGCAAACAATGGCAGGAAGGTGTGCCAAACACTGGCAAGGGGAAGTTGGCTTATAACCCCATAAGCCTGCCTCCAACAACACAGTTCTAATGAGGTTATAAAATCCAAACTGCCATCAGCTGAGGAACTATCAATCAGAATATATTCATTTGTTTGTGGGGAACCCTGGATCAAACCATGACACCATGTAAAGCTGGATGTACAATGTGATACATGCATCTGGAGTTCATGTGCAATGTCAAGAAGCCCTGGCATGCGCATTAGCTCTTCTTTCCTTAAAGATAAATAAATATTTTTTAAAAAATATGTTTTAGCAAAAGTACTCTGCATGATTAGATAATGTTGCCAAAAAAATAAAATAAAACCATAGGTTATCATAGAAAAATTCGAGTGTCAGGGATGGTATCGCTCTCAGTGAGTTTCTGTGAGATGCTCCTAAAGCACCAATACAGGCTAGCCACTGCTCTGAGTTGCTTACCAGAACCAGATGGTAAGACTCTATTGCTGAAAATACCACACATTTCCGTTACAGGACAAAGAGAAATCAAGCTGGAACTGAGCTGGAAGCTTCCTGTCTGCTGGCTAGCTTTCAGAGTACTAGAAGATATTTTGTAGGCTACTGGGGGAGAAAGTTATCAATGGTCTTACCCATCAGTGGACCCTGAAAGCTACACAACTGACCAGCCAGGCAAGATATGCCTACTGGTACAATAATGGTACAACTGTTAAGGCGGTAACTAACTGCTCTCTGATTGGATTTCAGACCCACACCATGGAATAAAATTCACTCCTGGTACTCAAGTCAAAAGCCTTCAGTACCTTGGCTTCTTCCTTGGCTAGGGAGAGTTCATAGTCCCTAAGAGGCTACTATGGTTGTTTTGGTAAATAAATATATTGTGCCCATAAAGCTACCTTTTAAGTATTTATGTGTCTGTGTATAGATTAGTGCTGCTAATAATAAGGATAGGAAGGTGTGCTGTTGAACACTGTCATACAGACATGACATGGCTGCTTCATTCATGACCTCCCAGCCACAATTACCTTCACAAGACCTTCACAATATTGACTATCAACATTCTATCATGGCTTGTGGAGAAGGACATGAGATCTCTCCCTGAGGGGATATTGATTGTGAATAATTGCTGGGAAGGGGAAGCCATTTTCTTCAGTGAGGTAGTTACCAATAAATTACACTTGCTCTGGTAAATAAGCCCACACCTCCTGTGCTCATGCAAATAACCCTAATTAAACTCAGTGGTGTTCACACGTACACACACACACACACACACACACACACACACACACACACACATACACACACACACAACATCAAAGTAGGAAAGGGACTAGTTGGAAAGAAAACAGTGTTTAGTTGTAGGGGGAAGGAGAAGGCAATAGGAAGTGATTCTGGTTAAAAATATATATGTATTAAAAATTCCAATAAATATAATTTTTAAGAATCACTGAAAAAAATCTTTGTGCCTAGCTTAGTAGAGGAGAACCGGGTCCCCATGTTCACTTCTGCACTGTTCGTTGAGATCTGATATTTTGATTGAAGTATGAAGAAAGTATGCCCACCCAGTGAAATGTATGAGATGGAAAAACGGTACCTAATATAATTTTCAGGTTATTAGAGAATATTCTTTGTAGCTATACTTCCCTAATCTGTCTTGTGCTTATGTGGTACCATGAAAAAATGGCAAAATCCATGGACACTTTTATGACATCATGTCTTTGTCATCTGAAAAAATATTGGTTAATGGAGTTATAAGATCTTACAAATATATAATACAAAACTCCATTATAAATTCATAAGAAAATGAATGAGCAGAGTAACTGATATATTATTATTAAAGTAGTAATGTTAACCTTGGAAAGTCCAAAGGGACCACAGTCTAAGATTATTGGGTTAACCAATTATATAATGTCATAGCTGTGATGCAAAATATAGATCTCTCCTAGATGAATGACAAGCCAATCACATTATTTTTGCTTTTATTGCCTTCCTGATCTACAAGTGACTATAGGTTCAGCCAAAAAAATTCTATATGAACTACCTATTCCTACCCTCAACAACCACTTGAAACTTCAATATGAGCTACTGTATGTTGGTAAATATTTAATGATGAGTTCAGGAAGAAAAGATTTGCTAATTTCTGTGGTATAATAACTCCCACATGGCTGATTTCAAGCTACCAATGAGACATCATGAAACAAGTTTCTGGGATATAATATTAACAGTTGATTCTCACAAGCCAGAAAAACCAACTCCAGTACATCACTGAGAAAAAGACATAGATCCTACTTCTTAATGGAAAACAGTGTCAAATAATCTATAGCTCTTTTGTTCTAGCTTCTGTTGTCTGCCTTCTGGCCACAGAGGATCTATATTCTTATATAATGCAAAACACACTCCATCCCACCCTCTAGTTTTACAGTGTTACACTGTAGCTGTCCAGGCCCACTGTCTGGTCATCTCGATCAGGCTCTGCAGCAGAAAAGACTCCTTGAGTGTATTTGTCAGATGAACCTGTTGACTTTGAAGACCTGTTCACCAATGGGACAAATTATCCACCCCTTACATGCTCAATGCATTTTATATCCAATATACAATGTTATGATTCAGCAAGGAGAACTAAACAGACACTCAGCTTAGAAAGCACAGGTACACAAGACACATCCCAATCATCTCTGGTCCACAGCAAACACCAGCCTATTATGTCAACAGTGTGTGTGTGTGTGTGTTTGTGTGTTGTTATATGCACATCCCGCACTCTTGCCTGTGGCAAGCAGCAGCAGAAACAGAACACGAGGTGTTCTCCATTGTTCTTTCATCCAGTCTTGTTTTGAACCAGAGTCTCTGTTTTGATTCTTTACAGAGCTTGTGGGGCTCCATCAATTCTGGGGTCTCTGCTCCCCTGCTGGACTGGAGTTACAGGTACACTAACTTACAATGACCTTTACAATGACCTATAGGGTAGAGTACATTGCTTTCCCAGGGACCCACGGCTAGAAATAAGAGAGCTAGCTAGATTCCACCTAGGCCCTCCGATGCAGGAGGCCATGCTCTGTATTGTTCTGCTTTACTTTCCCTCAAGCAGTCTCCACTAATAAGTGCTTAGTATATCCTTCCTCACTGGACAACATCCCTAGTGAAATCAATAAATATCAACATATATTTCTAAATGGAATACCACATTCTGGATATTTTGTACTATGGGTTGTTGTATCATGTATAAATAGTTTACTTAGTCAAGAAAAACTAAGCTGCTTCCGGCGACTAGTAGCCATGTCCCCGGGGAAAAGGGGTTAGAGTTTCCAGCTGTGATCCGGGCCTGGACACAGCTATGACCTCACTCCTATCTCCAGACACTTCCCAGAAACTGATCCGTCTGACAGAAAGCCACCACCGAGGATCAGCGCTCGCCTGAGGCCGTGAGTACTAAAGCCCAGACAGCAGGACACGCAACTCTGGTCCGAGCCGGCTGAGCTCCGCCCCCAAACCCCCATGCCCACCCACCCTCCCTTGGCCGCCCCCCACCCGCTGCCCCCCCCATCAGCCATACCCCACTCCACCCAGGGCTTGCTGAACTACGTGGATCCCCGCCCCCCTTAATTTGGCACCGTTTTGCGCACTGGCAGAACACGGGGGGGCCGCCCCACGTCCACCGAACTCTGAGGAGCACCGCCCCCCATGACCACAGCCCCATTCCGCATAGAACCTTCTCCAAAATTGACCACGTATTAGGCCATAAATCATCCCTCAACAAATTTAGGAAGATCGATGTAATCCCTTGCATCATATCAGACCACAACGCATTAAAGCTAGAAATTAACAATGGGAGAAGATTCAACAATTTCAACAGATATTGGCAACTGAACAACTCACTCCAGAACAATGAATGGGTCAAACAAGAAATCAGAGAGGAAATTCAGAATTTCCTAGAAACAAATGATAATGAGGATACAACCTACCAGAACTTGTGGGACACAAAGAAGGCAGTCCTAAGGGGGAAATTCATTGCACTAAATGCCTTCATAAGACATTTAAGACAGACCTGAGGTCTCAAATCAACCACCTATCCTCCCACCTAAGGTCATTAGAACAGATGGAAAAATCCAACCCTAGGAGCTCGAGATGCAAGGAAATAATTAAGATCAGAGCTGAGATTAACTTGGAAACGAAAACAATTTTAAAAATGAGAAATCAAAGAGTTGGTTCTTTGAAAAAGTCAATAAGATTGACAAACCCCTGGCCAATTTAATCAAATGAAGAACAGAGAAGGCCTAAATCAACAAAATAAAAATGACAAGGGTGAGGTCACAACAGATCCCAAAAATTTGGAAGTATCATCAGGTCATACTTCCAAAACCTCTATTCCACAAAATTAGAGAACCTGGAAGAAATGGATAAATTTCTGGACACCTACCAACTACCAAAGCTCAGCCCAGAGCAGATAAAGATACTAAGCAACCCTATCACAATCACAGAGATTGAATTGGTAATCAAGAACCTCCCCAAATGAAAAAGCCCAGGTCCAGATGGTTTCTCAGCAAAATTCTACCAAACCTTCATCACAGAACTGAAACCTCTCTTTTTGAAGCTTATTAGGGGCATAGAACAAGGGGGTAGGCTCCCAAACTCCTTCTCTGAAACTCGCATCAACCTAATTCCCAAACCAGACAAGGATGCAACAAGAAAAGAAAACTACAGACCCATATCCCTGATGAACTTGGATGCAAGAATCCTAAACAAAGTCTTAGCACACCGAGTACAAAGCCACATCAAGACTATTATTCACACAGACCAAGTAGGCTTCATCCCAGAGATGCAGGGATGGTTCAACATACGCAAGTCGATAAACATACTTCATCACATTAATAGACTCAATTACAAAAAACACATGGTCATCTCAATAGATGCTGAGAAGGCCTTTGACAAAATTCAACACCACTTCATGTTCAAAACCCTGGAAAGAATAGGCATAGACAGCCTATACCTCAATATGATAAAGACAATATACAGATCTCCTAAAGCACAAATCATCCTCAATGGGGAATGACTCAAGGAGTTCCCGTTTAATTCAGGAACAAGACGGAGGTGTCCACTCTCACCACTGCTCTTTAACATAGTGCCTGAAGTTCTAGCCCAAGCAATAAAACAGGAGAATAGCATAAAAGGGATACAAATCAGAAAGGAAGAAATCAAACTATCCCTCTTTGCAGGTGACATAATCCTATATATATCAGACCCAAAGAACAGTATCAGTAAACTCCTGAAGGTGATCAATGCCTTCAGCAGAGTGGCAGGATACAAAATTAACACACAAAAATCAGTAGCCTTTCTATATACAGAAGACAAACATTCAGAAAAAGAAACTGTCCCGTTCTCTATAACCTCAAAGAAAATCAAATACCTTAGAATATCACTAACCAAGGTAGTGACAGATTTATATAAGGAAAATATTGAAACACTCAAGAAGGAAATAGAGGAGGATGTGATAAGATGGAAAGACATTCCTTGCTCATGAATAGGGAGAATCAATATAGTAAAAAATGGCAATCCTGCCAAAAACGATCTACAGATTCAATACCATGCCGATAAAAATTCCATCCTCCTTCACAGACATAGAAAAAGATAATCTCAAAATTTATTTGGAAGGTCAAAAAACCTTGAATAGCTAAAACTATTCTGAGCAAAAAAAAAAAATAACTTACACAGGAGGTATCACCATACCTGACTTTAAAACATATTACAAAGCCATAGTAACTAAAACAGCATGGCGTTGGCAGAAAAACAGACAGACTGACCAGTGGAATAGAATTAAGACCCAGCCTTTAATGCAAGCAACTTTAGCTTCTTAGTCTTCGACAAGGGTGCCAAAAATGTAAGCTGGGCCAAAGATAACATCTTCAACAAATGGTGCTGGACAAATTGGATAAACACATGTAAAAAAAATGAAAACAGATCCACTCCTTTCACCATGCACTAAAATCAACTCCAAATGGATCAGAGACCTCAATATTAACCATACAACCCTAAACACCCTGGAAGAAAAAAATAGGAGGAACCCTACATGAGATAGGAATAGCGAATAACTTCCTGAGCAAATCCCTAGTAGCCCAGGAACTGAAACATTCACTTAACCAATGGGACCTGATCAGGCTCAAAAGCTTCTCTACAAACAAAAACACCATAATCAGAGCCAATAGACCCCCATCGAACTGGGAGATGATTTTTGCCAGCTACAACTCAGAGAGAGGCCTAATTTCCAGAACCTACAGAGAACTCAAAAAAATTAATAACAAAAACTGAAACTGCCCCCTCACAAAAGGGGGCACTGATCTCAACAGAGAATTCACAGAGGAAGAAACACATATGGTCTTTACTCACACGAGAAAGTGCTCAGCATCCTTAAGCATCAGGGAAATGCAAATAAAAACCACAATGAGATTCCACCTTACTCCAGTCAGAATGGCAATCATAAAGAAAACCAACAACAATAATTGCTGGTGAAGATGTGGGAAAAAAGGAACCCTCATACACTGCTGGGGGGTTGCAAGCTTGTTTAACCACTTTGGAAAGCAGTGTGGAGACTCCTAAACAAAATGGACATAGAGCTACCAATGGACCCAGCTATCCTTCTACTAGGCAACTACCCATAAGATGTCACACCACAAAATAGAGACATTTGTGCAACTATGTTTATAGCAGCTCAATTCATAATAGCCAAGAATTGGAATCAACCAAAATGCCCTTCCATGAAGGAATGGATAACAAAACTTTGGTATATTTACACCATGGAATTCTATGCAGCTGAAAGAAAAAATGACATATCGAAATTTAGAGAAAAATGGTCTGACTTGGAGTAGATCCTAC
>PVHP010042387.1:0-14999 GCA_004024765.1 Zapus hudsonius
CCTTGCCACAAGGACTAATACAGACAGCCCACAGAGGAGGATATACAACTGATCAGGGATGGGGAGGGGGGGAATTGGGGAATTCGGGATAACAACGCATGGTTTGCCCACTAAATAATGTAACATTATGGACAATAAATATATATTTAAAAAAAAATTAGAAGTCTGATTGAAGTGTGAGTCTGATCAATTCTTTCTTTCATGTTCAGTGGGTCAAGCTCACCTTATACTGCATCCATTAGATTTGGTCAACTGAAATTCTTTTTAGCCACTTCACTGAGAAACTAAGAAGCAAGTGCAATCTGTGTTCTTGTTTATTTAAATGGAAAGGGGATGGAGGCAACATTTTGTTTTCCCATTTAAGAAACATGATACATGTCCCAGACCCATCAAGTTTATACATCATGCAACCTCAGTTAAGGGGTACAGTTATATCTGGGCACCATTACATTGAATCATAGAATCTCAGAAAAGGGATGTCTCTGAAATTGATATTTGAAAGTCAAGTAACATATTCGCAGTAATTGGAGAATCCAAGATTTAAACAAGAGTTCCTTGGGTTTAATCACCATATTTTCATTATGCAATGCTATTTAACCAGAGTATAAACAAGGGTAATATAAAAAAGGGAAGAGAGAGACAGACAGAGAGAGAAAAAGAGAGAGAGGAAAATCTAGCAAAGACTGTGTTACTACTAAATGAGGTAAAGATGTTCATGATGAGATCAGTCTTCACTCAATTTTGTGAAGAAGGACTGATATTTCTCTTTTTATACATGAAAGGAAAGAAACAAAATAAAAGATAGTAAGGCTGTGGAGTAAAGAACTTGTATTAAACTAAACTGACTTCAAAACGTTAACTCTACTCAACTGTGATTTGATCCTAAAGAATCATTCATGCCTGAACATGTATGTATGTATGTATATATTATACATTGTATGTATGTATATTATATATTATGTATATATATATGTATTTGTATAAGAATATTTCTGGGTATTCAACTCTGTATAATAATGTTATGTAGTTAAAAACATTATGAATTTGGAGTAGGTATCATCAGACATAGAATTTCAATAAATTTCTTTCACTTGGTAGCAATAGAAGCATGCTGAGCAGATAGATTTCACTCAGAAGGCACTTCCAGGGAGCAAAAGTCACTGTCAGGTCCCCAGGTCTTTTGATACAGAAAGGACTAGTGCAGCAATCCCTAGTGTATTCATGGTCATTGTTTACTTCCTTAGAGTATTTTTCTGAAAAGAGCATGTTTTATATATTCTATACATAAGCAAGTTTTTCTTTGACCATAAGTCTGTTTCCATTTACTAACAGGCATTATCACACAATTCATGTATGTTGTGTGTTTTTATGAACTGAGGTCTGTGCTTGAGATTTGGATGCAGTTTCATAGTAGATTGTCTAGTGTTCTGCAGCATCACAATGCAAACACCCCTACCCAAGCACACACATATACACTTACCTTATGTTTATCACAATTCAATAACTTGTTGGTTCTATCTATACATTTATATGAGAAAAGTCAAGTTCATATATCTAGAACACATGCAGGAATACACATTCCTTTTAAAGATAATTCTCAAATAGCCAGACGTGAAATCCACCCCAGTTGTCTTTGATGATTTCTTCAATGGTTTTATGGGCTATCTAGTACCCCCTTGTGAGAGAAGTTTCCCCTCTACTTTAAGGTATATGGTAAGGAGGAGTAAGTACATTTAGGAGTTTTGTATGTCTGGGTTTATCAACAAAACACACCATTGTTTTATTCTTTAATAACTAAGTATGCAAATAAAATTGCATGTTTGTTTAGAAAAAGAACAAAATACATTTAGCTGCTTGCAAAGTGTTCAGAGCATAGTAGAGAAATGATAATTACTTCTTGAGTAAATGAATGTGAACATTGATAGATATTTTGATTAAATGTTTAATTTTTCTGTCAACTTGCCTATTCTGCATAGTTTAGAAGATTTTGAGTAAATTGAAAGCAAAGAATAAAGTCACCCTGGTATATAATAAGGCCCTTTGTCCTTCTGTAGCCAGTTTATTCTTGAGCTTACTGATTAGTTCATCAGTAATTAATTGATTATTAATTCTCTTTACATATTTGGACTTTTATAGTAATTAAGCTAACCCACTACCCTCCCCATTCCTTTGAATCACAAAGTATGTTAAGAAGCTAGAAGATTAGTGACAAATTAATCTACAATGTGCGTTCCACAAATAAATGGGAATGACTCATGATGAGGGTTCCACACAAAGGAAGACAAGCCTTCCTGGGAGTTGGAGAAAGTATTTCTCTGTGGGGAACTTGTAAACTTTGAGGCAGAGGTTATGTCTAAATACATATCTGTATACAATTTATTACAAAACATGGACATGTGGAAACTCAATCATACATTCAAGCCTATACAGCAGCTGGTTGAAGCCAACGTGTGCCTGTGAGTCCACGGAAGTTGGTGCCAATAGAGGAGAGGTAGTAGAAGAAATTTTTTAGTGTCATTGAGCTCAATTTTGTTAAAGCTGAAATTGCACGGAAAAAAATTAACAACCCTAAAAACTTCAACTAAAAATTAACATGAATTTCTCAGAAAGAACAAGAACGGTATAAATTATGTCTGATTGAACAAACACAACTCCACTGTTGAAGAGCTAGTCAATGGAGAGGGCAGGGAAAGGCAATGGAGCATGGTAATGTGTAATCTCACCAGTCAATGGACTGTGGGCAGGCCTGGGCGGCCCATCGCTGGAGGTGTCAGAGAGATAAATAGCGGAGTGTCCTCCTCAAAAATATGATTAATACCCTCCTCGGTCCACTGCTGAAGATGTAGTGGGTGCAGCTGGTCTGGACAGCAGTTGCATAGAGGGAAAATTCAGGACAATGGCAATGGAGCAGAGAGGGCAAAGAGGAGGATGAATGGTCACTGGAGTGGGGGTGCTGAGGCCTGACGGGCTTGGAGGGCTCTGCGCTGGCCAAAGGTCTTCTTAAGCTGCAGCTTAACTAATGCTTACTAGCCTCTCGTGCTCATGCACCTGAGCCCCAGAGGCCGTGACCTTGAAGAGAACAGACAAGCAGAAGTTGAATCTTCATGAAATATAGATGCCTTTTGTAAACAGTGAATGATCTTGAAGGATTGTGGTCTCTATGGTATGATTGCTGTGCAACCAGCACCCTTCCTTCACACTATGTAATTCTCACAGAGCAGTGTGTGGTAATGGGGTTAATCTTCTCTTCTACAGATGAGGAGGTTGAGGTCCAACGGAAGTAAGTCACTTGCTCAAAGTTACATGTTTAATACATGGCATAGGACTTAAGGGTATTTAATTTTTTTTCTATGAATCCAAACAGACTCTCCAGAGATAGGGGCAAATGCTGAGGTCAGAACTCATTTTACTATTATCTGTTGGTTCTAGTCATCATCTTCTCTGCTATTTCCTTCAGAGTTTGAACATATTTTCTCCCCAGACTCCTAGCTTTCTTTTGCCTTGGGTATAAGGTTATCAGTAAAGAACTTCTGAAAATCCCTAACTATGTTCACCATTACACATTATGATTATCAAGAGGAAAGCAAATTGATGTGTTTTCCCTTTCACTGGTAGAAGGTAGTGGAATTTTCTACCTTTGTATGATAGAATTGTCACATTTTCTTTATCAAATGATTCATCTTGGGTTATCAAGTAACAATAATGGTCACAAGGCCAAAAACAAAACAAACAAATAAACAAAACAACAAAAATGACCCTCATATGGAAACAATGTAAGATATTGTTGAAATTCCAAATGTGAGCAACATTGAAGAATAATATTTAAAGTTCATATTTACACGCTAGAGAGGTGTGTCAGTGGCTAAATGCACCTGTAAAGCCTGATAATCTCCATTCAATTCTTTAGTACCCACATAAAGCCAAATGCATAAAATAGTACCTGAATTCAGAGTTCATTTGCAGTAGTCAAAAGACATTGTGCATCCATTTCTCCCTCCTCTCTCCTCACAAATAAATAAAAATATTTAAAGTTCATGTTCACTATAATCAGTAATCAATCTTATCCCAAATTATATCCTAAAGGATATGATGAATCTCTGAAGAAGAAGTACAATACCAGAAAGTGAAATGGAGCAGGAATGCTAACAGGTAAAGTTCAAGACCATATCTCAAAGATAGTTGTCATGGTGTCCTTCTTCAGAGCAAATGAAAGAATGTTGAAAGGAAAGGCTCACTTCATGATGCAAAGGACGATGATCTGATCTTAGTAACCACCACCAGCAGGCTGACACATTTATTCTCTATGAAGGTTATCCATGTCATGGTACTTGCTTAAGTGATCTCCAGATGACATTCTGTTCTAGAACCTGCAGTGAACTTTCTCAAAGGTTTTGTGAGCATGAACCACTTGTAACCTTGTTAGAAACACTATGACTTTTTAAATAGGTGAGGAGTCTGAGCTTCTGGACTTTATAACAAGGTCCTAGAGGAAGGTGGTGATGTCGCCCGTCCATAACTCAAGCATATATCTGAGGTGCTATTATTAGCCAAGGATATAAGTTATAAGTAGAGTCAGAATTTGACTGTAGGGATGCTTGACCATCACCCCATACCATCTAGTCTCTCAGTACTCCTCAGATAAAGACATGCCTCTCAACCTTAAATCAAACTGTGGCATATCCAAGGAAGTAGGTGATATGTAGGTGGAAATGGAGTTTTTGGTGTGAAATTAATTGACTTTTTGAAATTCACAAGAATCTAAGGTTCTGATGATAAATAAAACTCTTAATTTCTTTAACATGGCATTTCTAGCAGACATGGTTTTGTTGTTAATTTGTTTTAATTCAGGCCAACAAAATACCACCATGTCTTAAGAACTAAGTCTTGTTCCACTGACATTATTTTCAGCTTCTAGTGTAAATGGTGCAATTAGCAGACAAACTTGATCCTGGTTTTGATAATCCAAAGTTTTAGAACACTGCTGCCATGAAATATCTCATCTATCAAAGCATAAAGTAAATTGTGTTAGATCTCATTTTATAGGCTTCCCCTGAAATAAATGCATTTAGTTTGCTCTTTTCATGTCTGATATTAGTAACAATAATAATGATAATTATAATAATATAAAATATGTTAAATAAAGGATTGGGTAACTACATTTTCTCATCACAGTGGTTTTATCTATGCACATATACACAAACACATAATCAAAATATATAAAATACACATTGATTATTACACCAAGAGTTATTAATTTTAGAAGTGTAAGACGTTATTTATTATTATTATTTGATATATGAGAAAAAAATGTAAAAAATATCAAAAATTTTCATTGAATCCAATTCATTAATGTTTCATACACTCGTCTGTCTTTTAGCTTAAGGGTTTAGTTTCTGAGTTTGAGACAAAAGTGATGCTCTAGATATCACACAGCTGAAATGACAAGCACCACATTGTTTTATATATATATATATATATATATATATATATATATATATATATATATATATATATATATATATATATACTTGGACCTCAAGAGCATGGCTCTGGGCTGAAGAGATGGCTTAGCGGCTAAGGCGTTTGCCTGCAATGCAGAAGGACCAGAGTTCGATTCCCCAGTGCCCATATACAGCCAGATGTACAAGAGGGCGCATGTGTCTGGGGTTCATTTGCAGTGGCTTGGAGGCCCTGGTGCGTCCATATTCTGTCTGCCTCTCTCTCTCTCTCTCTCTCTCTCTCTCTCTCTCTCTCTCAAATAAATAAATAAATAAAATATTTTAAAAAGGAGCATGGCTCTATCTTGGTTTCTGTCAATGAGCAAACATTTGCTTCTTGGATCATTTCTCTGCAGATTTTGTTGTCTTCTGAAGACCCTAAAGTTGGTTTGAAAATGAACCAACCGTTAAAGTAATTTGACAATCGGGGAAGACAGACAAATATTAACTTGATGATTTCTCAGCATTTTTACATAATCAGAATGAGGGTGGAAAGCATGAGCTGTTGAAATGGAAATAGCATTAGTTTGAGTTCAGTTAATAAAAACAGTGATCTATTTGAGTTGTATATATAATTCCTTTGATTCATTACTTCAATAAAGTGATTAGTAGTGTAGATTTAATGTTATATTTTAGGGCTTTCAGAGGGGCCTCAGAATTTAGAGGTGTTCCCACAACCTTAAAGAAATATTTCACTCTATAGTGAGGATAACAGAAAAAAGCAGAAACATTTGACATCATTCCTGAACTCTCTCCTCTTGAATACATAATTTCTTTTTAAGTAAAACACTAAATAAATTCATGGACTTGGGACCCATGCTAAAATGAGATGCTTTCAAAGGCCCTAGTTAATGAAGAATCTTTTAAATGTCACATCTACAGTGCAAATTACCTAATATTGCATAGCAAAAATCCCTCACAAGAAATCTGGTCAATGGTTTTATGACAAAAAAATTAATGCTTTCTGTCAAGAAGAAGGGTTAAGTTTAGTATTAATCATAAAATGACCTTTAATTGCCAAACAGAAGCACTTTGTTATTTCAGTACAATCCTGAACTCACCCTAAGCATTGAAAAAAGTCATAATTTGCTTAGTATAAATATATTAAAGTATTAAGCCTGCTCTGCTACTCAATTAGTAAACATGTCAAGGGGTGGGTGAGTTATTCATGGTTCAGAGGGCCAGCCCCTTTTCACAGGGAACTTTTTTCACTCTAATGAAATGATGGATAATCTGGAAGTGGATGCTTTACGAAGAAATTAATCATTCTCTGTGGTAATGTTAATCATGCATTCCATCATCTCCAGATGCCATGGATCACCTTCCTCTGAGACAAAGGGCACCTAAGTCAGGAGAGTACTTTTGATCACCTTTCCACAGGGACCCTCCCATGCACCAGACAGCTTCTAGGGCATTCTTAAGTGAAATGGCAGGTATGGAATAAAACTTTTCAACTAGTGATGAGTAGTATGGGAATAGGAATCTCTCTTAAATCCTAATTATTTGTGTTTTGTATTGATCTTATAATTGTAAGAAGACTTTAACTATAGAAGTAGGACATAGTCAATGTAATAAACATACTTCCTAGCAAATTGTCCTTATTATTAAGTTTCTAATCATACAAAATGTTAGCATTTGCTGGGGTCATCTTTACAACTTAAATGTCTCTGAAAATGTCCCAAGTTAGAGATACACAATGCCTCCAGAGAGACTTCTGGACAATGCATTTTTTTCATGGCCAGTGATTTTTAATGGGAAAAAGATGTTGAGGATAATCTGATGGTATTCTTTAGAAATTGAAAATTTTCCCATCACAGACCAATTCTGAGTGCTGGAGGGTTGAGTGCCTGAATAAAACATGAAATGGTTCCTAGTGCTGAGCGCCTATTCTATAAAGACTATCACAGAAAAATAACCCTGAAGGGAATGAGAAACATTCTTGTCACTATATGAAATGCTATGGACTCCAGAACCAACCAACATCTTTGTAAGTTTCAGGAACCATTTTTATTATCCCTCATGTACGAAAGTGGGGTTGAGGAATGCATATGAGGTCATATGACTTTCTCTTTGATGGTAATCCTACTTACAGAAAACAGTCTTCCTACGAGGCTCACAATATTCATTGTCACTAAATATTTATATCCACATGTGTGCTCACAGTGGACACAAAGCTCACTTCTGTTGTGGAGAAGTCTTCTATCTTGTTCTTCCCTTTAATGTAGCCATGGAGTCATCCATTCACCAATTCTTGGTTAGTGTATCTATATAAGTAATGATAGTAATATCCAAATTGCCCAAATATGCCCACCCAGGTACACTTATCCTTTGTCTAATGACTCATTTAATGATTTTCCTAATGCAAGTATATTTACCACCATTTTGGCTCACTTCTTCTTCTCCATATGGACCACATTCTAAATTTTACCTTCTACATCAGCTTCCTTTTCAAATTTTAAATTTCAGTATCCTGTTACATAACAAGAGATGTACATCTTATCCATCCAATATATTTTCTCACAGGTATCTGCAAGTTTTGCCTTGGTACTTTTCTTTCCTTGTCTAGTTCATGGATTTGGGCAGATCCTCCTGTCGGCCTATCATTCCTTTGGATGCAATGCACCACCCAAACCTCAAAGTTATAATAGTAGACCTACATAAAAATGCCTTTATTGTGCTTTGTCCTCCATGTACTGGGTTATTTCAACAAATCCTGTACCTGAAGCTAGGAACTCTAACATAGGCTTCTGAAACCAATTTATCATTAATTTTCCTACTTAATGGTCACCTACTCACCATCTACCACAAAGCACCTCTACCCTTCTTAGCAATGCCTTTGACTTTGTTCCCCTTGTTTACAGCCCATGTTCTTATGAACCTCCTCAGAATTATGCTGAATACTCTGTCATTGTGCATCAGAAAACATGCCTTTACCATGCTCTTCTTCACACTATTACAAGATGAAGTTCCATTTCCTCCCTGTTAAAATTCACTTGAGTGCTCTTTAATTTGTTATTTGTATTCCTTTTACAGATGTGTTTTCATACTTATGTGTTCTTGTTCCAAAAAGCTCAAATGTCTCTGTCTATAAATAATTCTAAGAAACTAACACTCTAAAATGAAAGTTCTATTCTTAATTCATGCCTTCTCTATGCCTCTGTATTCCAAATATTATCCAAACTTTCTGAAAGAAAATATTTTATTCTAGACTTGCTTTATCATGTTTTAGGAGAGAGAGAGAGAGAGAGAGAGAGAGAGAGAGAGAGAGAGAGAGAGAGAGAGAGAGAGAGAGAGAATGGGCACATCAGGGTCTCTAGCCAATGTAAAAAGACTCTAGATGCATGTGCTGCTGTTTTGTGCATCTGAATTTCTGTGGGTACTGGGGAATTGAACCCAGGTTGCTAGGCTTTAAAGGCAAGCACCTTAACTGCTGAGCCATCTCTTCATCCCCATATGATTTGTCCATGATGCATATGACTTTGATTTCAATGATGTGCTTAAATTTCTACTTCTAAAATCATTAGTGACTTTCTAACATATATTAAGAGCTTACCATATGGCCAGTCCTATTCTAGATACCAGAGACACAGCAAGAAACACATCATTTAAGAAGGGAGAAGCTAATGGCCCAACATTTAAGGACTGTAGATAATGTAAATAAAATTAATATTTATTTTTATTAACTTTATAGACTTGATTTCTCAACCATACATCTACAATTTTATCTACTCTCATAGGTTCATTACATCTACATGCTGATTTTTTCCAAAGTATATCACTGTTTCCCCAAGTTCTTCCACTAATCAGGAAACCTCTTAAACCTCCATGCTTCAAGCATTCACATCCACAGACTCTAGACACTGAAATTCAGCATGCCACCTTCTCAAATCATCTGTCTTATTTTTTAACTTACTTATAGTATCAAAAACTCTGCCACAATTCATGATAAAATACTTTGTGTTTCTCTATCTCTATCCTTTTAGGTAATAAAATCATAGGTTCTTGAATCCTTAGAAATAATTGTCATCTCAATTTTCATTCTTCATTAGTCGCTTCTCTCATGAACATTTGTAACAGCTTCCTGTCTTAACAAATCTGACCTTGTTGATTCTTTTTGGTTGTTTGGTTGAATAAAAGAATCAAATTAATACCTTCTGTGTCCATACTATATTCTTAAGAGTATTATTTCTATCAATTTTAATAGCATTGCAGTTCCTCATTTCATGACTTGTTTTTCATTTTAAGCCACAATAAGTGACATATTTTTCTGTTTGCACTGAATAATTTTTGCTTATTTTTCATCTTCATGTCTTGCTTACTCTTTCTGCCACCCTGGTTGCTGTCTTCTGTGTTTTATCCTGTTACGTGCTCTTTCATCCTCCAAAGAAATTTTACACACACCCTCTCTATGCGAACATTTTCTAATTACCTGTTTTCTTCATCATGGGCCTGGGCAGACATCCATGTGTTCTTCCATATAAATAGTCCCTGACTTAGAGTGGCTTTAATTATGAGGTATTAATGCCACATGTATTTAGGAGAAATGTGCCTGGCTTTTGGTATAATACTCCCCAAAGTTGCTGTACAGTGTCAGTGAACTGCAGTTCAAAGTTGGCATAAGACCAGAGGAGCACTCTATTGGGCACCGTATTGTTAAACAATGGCATTTGTTAGGTTGCTTACATTCAATCACTTTATATTTGTTTCGTAGTGTAAGTGTGCTTTGATCACATTCACCCTAATACCTTCCTGTACTCCGCTTTCACTCCTGCTGTTCCCAACGAGTCCCCCTTCTACACTTATGACTCTTTCCCACTGAATTTAGTGTGTTTTTTCTACGAGCACATGTTGAGCATTATTTACCAAACAGTGTGCAACAGTACTTCCCATTCTCTTCTATCCCTCTTCTGAGATGCTCTCTGAACATTGAAGCATTTCAATTTATGATGAATTGATTGAGACATAACACCACTGTTATGTATCATCTTATAAATATCTCATATGTCTCAGGTCAACTAGACTCAGTCATGGTTACTCCAAGAAATTACTTCAAATCTAATTTTTATTCTTACTCCTTAATATACTGCGTGACATAGAATGCATTTGTGAAATAGGTATTGATGGGAAGAAAGAAATCTGTTAATTACTCTCCTTTTTTGGATGATGTTGAAGATGGCATTTTCTAAAGATCACCACATCAATGTATATAATCCCAGTTTCTCTTCCTGTACAGTATTGGTGACCTCCATTTACAAGTTTACATTTTAATATCTTATAAGTGCTTGCCCAATGGTGAAGTCAACTGTAGACAGACTATGGAGATGCAAAATTATTCTTATTGAGGATTTTAAACATAATCATATTAGCATTCGATCGTATTTCCCTCCTATTGGCCTCTGTCTCCCTGCCTCACCCCTATGTCACTTAGCACTCTCTCCTTTGTCTTTTTATATCACATTCCTTTTGTCCTCTGTGAGTTTGTTGATGGTCTCACTACTGTGTAGTTCTTGAGGGTCTAATAGCCTTTATGGTGAGATCAAGACTGAACTGATCAATTCATTTTTTGGAAGATAGTTCCACCAAGTACTACTTTCTACTCTATGGCTATTATGTCCTTTCTGTTCCCTCTTCTGAAATGTTTTCCAAGCCATTGAGGCCTTTAATGAGGTCTTATTTTTTTAAAAAAAATAATTTACTTATTTGCAAGCAGAGATAGAAACAGAGAGAGAGAGACAAGGAGACAGAGAGAATATGGGCACATCATGACCTCTAGCCACTGCAAATGAATTCCAGATGCTTGCACCACTTTGCGCATCTGGCCTACATGGGTACTAGGGAATTGAACCCAGGTCATTAGGCTTTGAAGGCAAGTGCCTTAACTGCTGAGCCATTTCTCCAGCCCCAAGATGTTTTATTTTGCACTGACTCACAGCATCCATTTTCAGCACTTTGAAGTGTTTTAAGTCTCCTTGGTATCTGTTGCCATCTCCCTACCATAAAGACTGATACAGACGGCCCATGGAGGAGGATATCCAGCTGACTGGGGATGGGGAAGGGAGGCAACGGGGAATTGGGGATAACAACTCATGGTTGGCCCACTAAACAATGTAACTCATTATGGACAATAAAGAAAAAAATAAATAAAATTTAAAAAAACCTTAATCTAACGAAAATTTGATCAATATTGTCTACAAAAATAAATAATAGCATCTCCCTCACTAAAAAAAAAAGGTTCTGACATCTTTGCATGGCACCATCCTGGAGACCAAATCATTGGAGGACATTCAAGATCCAAATTGCAGCAGATCCTCACATCAATGTATAAGCTACATGTCTTTCTAGCTGTTCTTTCCAAGGATAAGACTTTTCCTTGGATTGGGAGCACTAGCACAAACAGTACAGTTCCCTCAAAGCTGCTAATGTCCCTTGGGAGTGGACTTTCAGTCATGTGTCCTCCAAGCTCTTCCCACCAGAAAGACTGATTTACATACCTTGGTACATTGTTAAGCTCTAACAAGAAATTGTTAAAAACACATAGAAACATATTTCACAATATGTGACAATGTTATCATTTGTATCCAGTTTAAATTCATAAGAAGGAGGAAAATTTCAAAGGGCCTCATGACTTGAAAGTCTTTCATATTTATATGAAGTCAGTACTCCTGACCCTTATATAAGTGTCGTAGTCAGCCACACACCACTGGGATGAATCTTCAAACCAGGCACAATTTGGGGGAGGAAAGTATTTATTGAAACTACATATTGAGGGGAAGTTCTGTAACAGTGAAAGAGGCTGGCCCTCTTTCACAGGTCCAAGCAGAGACAGAAACCCATCACCAACACCACACACAGAACAGCAAACAGGCAGGAGCTAAGAAGAGAATTTCTTCCCCTTTATATAGCCTTAGGGTGGGGTCTTGCAACCCTATCCCAGACTTAATGGCTTCCTGAGTCTCTGGAATTTCCTTCCTGCCTTGCCCACACAAGAAAGGATGTTTACTTCTAGCTCCTTTGAGCTTCCTTACATCTTGCCCCCTACTGAGAGGCTGCCTTCCTGTAAACATCCTCAGAGACCCACTCAAGATTACTTGAAAGATCAAGTTGACATCAAAACTTAACCATCATAATAAGCAACTGTCTTTTCCTGGTCTGATATGTCATTGATTAGAAACACATGGACAAGGAAATTTGACTATATTAAATTCTCATTTCATAGTTAAAATCTGCTTAAAGGTATTAGAATTAAATATATATCTATATTTAAATATAAAGTGATAAAATATATCTTAGAATTGTATTTTCTCTTTTTTATAGATAGGAGGAAAATTAAGTAAAAGAAACATACTCCATTTAACAATAGTTCCAACCTTTAAGATGCCTCAGTGATTTCATCAAAGGCTTACGATACTTCTTAGTCACTAATTTGCAAAATGGCAGTTAGAATGACTGTAGAAATCATATGCTAATTTTGGAAATGTCTGAAATTTATTGTACATTAAGTTTTGTATCAGTAGCAGTAATGGTAGTGGGAAGGAAGAACAGAGTCCCAGTACAAGGTCATGTTATCCAATAACTCAATTTGCCATACTAAAATCACATTAGTGTTCTTTGGTCAAAACTTAGTCAGTGGAAATAATTATCTTTCCCACAGACATTCGCCAAATATAGGCAACATAACTCTATATGTATAACATTGAGGGTAAAAAATATAAAATTTTCTAGAATTGTAGAAGGAAGTGACAAAATGGTTTACTAGTTTGTGTTAGTCTTTATAAAAGTAGGTGACAATATTGTTTATTATTTGAATTGTTTATTATATTGTAGCACAACACAGTGCCCTAAGTATTTGGGTAGGTCAAAAATATTTTCAGTAAAAAAAAAATAAGTGTTCCATGGAAGATTCGCACAATTCACCTAAACCTGTGCTGATGCCCCTACTTCATTAGGCTGTTGTTGAAACAGTATCCCGCTTTTCAAATGCCCTCAGTATATTAAATATAGGTTACCTAATGTTACTATTGAAAACTGACAGTATCACCTTTTTATCTGCTGAAAATAGCCTAGACATTCATGGATTAGAATCCAACGTGATGTATCTGGACTAGTAGATGTCTCTATCAGCCTTCTCACTGGATACCATTCTGCTACTTGAGGCCATTGTAGCCAAAGAAAATAGCCTGGGACAAATGTCCATATATTCTAGATATTTCTGGAAGTTCAAATAAAACCATATCAGTTTCTTATTATCCTATTTTCTCTTATAACCTCCAAACTCAATCTAAGTCCTTTGTCTTTTCTAACAATATTTTTTACTAAACACCTCTATTTTCATTTGCATTTCCCAAGGGCATTTGCAACTTTGGGCTCTGTGCAAATTAAAGTTGTAGATAGATTGAAAGACATTGATTCTCCTCTTCGTGGGCTCTTGCTTGTGCCCCTAGCAGATGATGTAACTTGACAGGTAAAAAGATCTTAGGATACCTGAAATAGGTAGACCTTGAAGAAACACTGGCCTAGATTTCACCTTATTCCCATCATGTGCTATGCGGATGACCTTAAACCAGTGAAGTGGTTCTATAGAACTCAGTTTCCTTATTTGAAAAGCAGAGATATTCATGTGTATAAATGACTGATTATAGGGTTGTGCTGATATGTCAGTTCTATAATTTATAGCTATTACAATCTCTTGGGAATGCAGTTCTCCAGAGGGTGAGGAATTAGTTACATTCTGCTCTCTTTGATCAGGGCACACCTAGAATTCTTTGCTTCCTTTCCAGAGTCCACCTTCTAAGAAAAAGGACAGTGATGGATGTTCAAAGACTGTATAAAATCAAGGTTATGTCCTGAGAACAGTGGCCCAGAGGAGAGGATATGTTGAAGGGGAGACAGATTTACAAAATAATTGCAGATCTATAATGCATGAGAAAATTTAGAATTATTCATGTGATTTTAGGCAGGAGAACTGATGGACCCTGGGAGGTAAAAAGTGAAGGCAGATAGAGTTGGCTGAAGATAAGAGAAAACCTGGCCACAATCCAACAGATGCAGCAAGGTGTACTCTGAACTACATTTGTGCAGACAGAGGCTGGCCAACTGGTGGGTCAAGGCTCACTTGTGGTGGTCTGTATCATAATAAAGTGCTTATTATATTGGCATGTACGTGATGTAACTTAACATGATGGCTGTGTTTTAGTTTCAAGAAACAGTTTTCCACGACTTCCAGTGCAGGTGAACCCACAGCATCTCATCACCTTGTCCCTCTCTGCTCACCTTCACTCCATTACCTAAACCCTTTACTACCACCTAGACACTGCACAATCTGATCCCAATTTACTTCTCCAGTCTCTGATGCTGCTTCCCAGTAAGTTGGTTTCTGCTGTAACTTGTGTATACAAAAGGCACATCTTTCCTAGCTTCCAAGCCTTTCCCGTGTGTCACAAATCCTGCAAAGCCTTCTTTCCTGCCTTATCCTCAGCATGCCTCTCTTTATCAAAACCTAAA
>PVHP010042388.1:0-15034 GCA_004024765.1 Zapus hudsonius
TCAGGTTTTATCAGTCCCTGAAAATTAAAAAAAGTAAAAAAAAATCATGTGGCATGAAGACATTCCCACTTCTTAGCTTACTAATGGTTTTAATTCCTGCAAGAATGTCTTACCAAAAAGGAATGGAGAGATAGATCCCAAGTTACAGGAACCAGAGCTAATGCATGTGGACATTAGGAAAACGTTTTATTTCTAAAGAATAAAATTACATCAAAATGGTAGAATTTAGTAATTTTGTAAAGCACTAAGTTTTCTGTAGCTGGCACTTTATTGTCTGACAATTGGCTCCTGTCTGTGATGAAGTCATTTTATAAAATTTAAAGCAACTTTATCTTATGAGGCAAAGTGAACATAACCTTGTGACCAACACTCAGTTCTAGAAATACAAATATTATTCAAGGCAGAGATACAGGTAAGACACATGAAATATAAAACACTCTTCAGAGCAACACAAGCACACATCCTTATCTTGAGATTAACTTTCTTATTTTTTCTTTGGTGTTAAAATAACCTTTTCTTTTTCTCTTGGGAAATATTTGGAGATCTGAGACTTGGTTCTTACTTTTATTGTCTTTAACTTGACAAAAAAAATGTGAGTTATTGAAGTAGCCTGGCCTCTCTGAATGTTCTTGAAATGTAGTCTTTCTGTGACCATGAAATCCCAGAATGCAGATTATTGCCTTTGAGAAATGAGAGAAAGGATATTTATTCATTGGGTAGATGAAGGACAGAACACATCTAGATTTTGTCTCACCTGCAAATGGAATGAAATAAGTACCATTCTATTCCACGAGTTAAAGGACATTTTTTCCTATATTTTAGTGGCTAAATTAAAATAAATGATTTTCAGTTTATTTGCATAGATGAGACTAGAGCTAAATTATATTTTTATTTTTATGTGTTGTTTTTATTCCAATTTTTATTTCACAAACATTTTTGTAAACTTTAGCTTGCTTAATAAATCAACAAATGTTTAATGTTAAGTAGATTATGGTTTTATATTAAAAACTATAAGCAAATTACATTAAGACATTAGCCATTAATGCTTGCATAAACTATGCTTCTAAATTTAACATACCAAATATAATGATTATATGACCAATATCAAGATGTATCTAATACATTTTATGTTTCTAAACTAATTTGTAACATATAAAGATTTTTAAAAGTATTGCATATTTTGCTGTGACAAATTTCTTTTTCAGAAAATACTATTTAATAACAATAAATTTTTTGGTACTATTTTACCTAGTCCAGAAATTCTATAACAGCAAATGTGATCATTGCAATTAATTATTTGCCCTGGAATGGAAGCTCTAAGACAGCCCTTGTGACAAACTTTCCACTTTATCTTAACTGACAGAAAGATGGCGCTCAGACTGACGACTGAGCAAACTGACAGCCAATCAAAACCTCTCAGACATGCTGTATCTGGCAGCCTTAAATCATATCCTCGTTTTTAAAGCTTTGTCATGTTCCTAAGTCCAGAAAGATGGCTGTTTCCTCTGCCATTTGCTACAGATGAAAAGAAAAATTTACTGATGTAACTGTATAAAACAGATTCATAACTTATGAATCTGCTGGTCCCTGTGATGGTATAATGAATCAGAAGGAAATGTTCAAGATAGGAAGATACTGGACATATGGTAGGTGATTTCTTCAAAAAATCCATAATTTGGTACCATGTGCAAAAAGACTTTGAAATGTTATGCAGAGAATCTGCCCACAGTCATTGAAATATGGAAGCATAAGTTGTAGTCCATGTAATAACATTTACATAGTACATTCTATATCTTAGGGAATTATGCAGAAATTCTGAAAATACAATGAAAATGCCACAAATTGAGGAAATGGATTAGTATATTTCTATAATTATGTAAGTTTCTCCAATAGCTCTTTTGACATGAAGTCTTTGAAATTGCTTTCTTCTTTCCCCAAAAAATGAATTTTTTACTTAATAAATGATTTTTATTTTTTGAATCAAATTCCCCTTACCTTGAAAGGATTTAAATTATAATCAAAATTATAAATATAAAAATAATCTCTACATTGATATTGTAGTATAATGTAACAAACATTTAATAGGTTTGCTATTATACTTAAAGTGCAGTAAAGTGAAACAAATTATAAAAATGCTAAGATCATCTAGTAATTTTTGACAATTTTGTGGTTTAAGTCCATTTTTAAAACTTATTATTTGTTACTAATTAGATACATTATATGAGCAAGTCTTGTGATGGTACCTCCATTTCCTTCCTCCCTGTCTCCAAGCCGCTGAGGGCTCTCCTCAGTGGGATTGGTGGACCAGTCCCTGGTGCTTGGGGTTATGAATTGAACATGCAGTAATAAGTTGTCTTGGGTGTGTGGTGGTGTTGTCTCTGGATATTATCCCCCACCATGGCTCTTACAATCATTCAGCCCCTCTTCCACGAAGGTCCCTGAATCATGGTGGGTGAGTTTTAAGTCTCTTTACTGTTGAGATCTTTATAGTCTCTGGGTTTCTGCTTAGGGCTATGTGGGTAACTCTGGTGCTGTCTCCATTGCCCTTTCATAGGATATCTGACTCGCTGTGGTGGTAGCTCTCTTGCTCAGCTCTTCACTTCCTCAAATGTTTAGTTTGGTCCCTAGAAGATGCATTAGGAGTGGTTCATCTCCTGCCTCGGTGTCAGCCATCATCTCAGGTGGAGTTATGAATATAAATTGCATGATATCCAAGATTTCCAAATAAAAGGGACAAGGAAAGAAGGGAAGAAGAAAGGAAGAAAGGAAAAAAGGAACAAAGGAAGGAAAGGAAAGAGGTAAAACCCAGAAAAGCATGACCCATTCCAACTAGGCAATGAGAATAGGAGTAGGCCCACAGAAGTGAACTTGCCCATGTATGCAGATGACATATTACTTGTAGAAACACTTCCAGACCTCCATAAGAATATTAGCAGTAATAAATGAATCCGTAAATTTGCATGATGTGGAAATTAAAATTAAAATTTACAGTTAGATAATTTTTAAAAAAGTATTATTTCCATATATTAATAATGAACGATCTAGAGAAGAAAGTAAGAAAGCAACCTCACTAACAACAGCTAAAAAAATCAGCTATGTAGAGAGCAATTAAGCAAGGAGATCAAATATGTTTGCAGTAAAAACTTTTTAACATTAGTGAAAGAAATTGGGGAATACACAAACAAATGGAAAGACATTCCATGATTATAGATTCAAAGAAATAATGTTGAAAGCATCCTTTCTATTCAAGAGGTCCACAGATTCAGTGCAATCGTATCCAATTACCAATGACATTCTTCACACAATAGAGAAATACCCTATAATTCACAGAGAACCAAAACAGAAAAACATCACTTAAAATAATAATTCTAAATGAAAATTTGATATGTTATATTTTATCATCACCAGAAATGTGCAGTAAAACACATCATTAAGAAAATAAGCAGATAGCTGGGTGTGTTGTGCAGGCTTGTAAAGCCCACACTTTGGAAATTGAGGAAGGAGGATTGAAACGTCCGTGCTCGTCTGGGCTACGTAGTGTGGCTGGACAGGGTGAACAGGCAAGACAAAGGCTAGTAGAAGAAACTGGACCTGATATCAGAGATAGAACAGAGGAACAAGTTTAAGCATTGATACAATGGAAGATTTGCACCATCGTGAAATAAAACAAAAAAATTATACCTGCAACAATATTACTGGAGTTAAGAGCATGTCTCTAAATGTGGCTGTGATGGTTAAGTTTTGTTGCCAACTTGACCATTTTAGTAATGCTGTGTGGGTCTCTGAGGATGTTCACAGGAAGGCAGCCGGTACAGTAGGGGACAGGATGTAAGGAAGCTCAGGGAAGCTGGAAACAGATATCCCTTCCTGGGAGGGCAGAGCAGGAAGGAAATTCCACAGACTCTGGGAGTCAATAAGTCTGGGGAAGGGTTGCACGACCCTGCCCTAGAGCTATGTGAAGGGGAAGGAAATTTCGCTCTCCTCACCCCCCTGCCTATTTGCTGGTGTGTATGGTGCTGGTTGTGGTTTTCTCTCTCTGTTTTGACCTGTGAAAGGGGGCCAGCTTCTTTCACCATTATGGAACTTCCTCTGGACCTGGAGTCTCAATAAGTCCTTTCCTCCCATAAACTGTGCCTCTTTGGAGATTCATCCCAGGGGTATGTAGCTGACTCTGACAGTGGTACTATGGTGCAAATAGTCATTACCACTGTTGTGATGGGTTTTCCATGATGTAGCTGCCCTTGAGTCACCCATGCTCCTGTAAGCATCCCCTCACCCTGCTCTGTATGGAACCCTACTGAACTGTAGTTCACCAAAACTTGATTATTTCAAGTTAAGAAGCTTAAAACAATACAAGCTCCCTCTGACCTTCCCTCTCTTCAAAGCAGGAACTGATCAAAGAAAGATGTCCTCCCTGTACCAGAAGAACAGTGTCATTGTTATCATCAGCAAAGATGGGAAGTTGGAGCCAAGTACCAACAAATACGGCTAGGTCCTTACCTTTCAGTAACTGTTCTACTCAATAATACTTTAGACCCAGCCCCCTGGCCTTGACACATTTCTGCCCTTTACTTCACACTCACCAGGGCCCGGGAAATATTGCAGAGGAAGTAGCTTATGAAATAAGAATACTGCTCTGATGCCAGCCAGAGAACCTTTTCCATGGAGGCAACAATAGATGCTGAGGAGACTCAGAACTCATCAAAGCAGAAAACAATAAAGGAGACTTCTAACATTCCTCCCAAGGCTCGGACGATATTGCTGAAGAGGCAGCATGTAAGAGCCAGAGGGTGGAAAGGTGTGCTGAGAAGCATTCTGTTTCCATAGAAACTGACAGGTGCATGCATCACCTCACAGAGATTACTGATACCTCCACCGAGGAGGGGCCTCACTGGAATGGGGGCAGAGAAAGGATTTCCTGGTGGAGTACTACCAATTTGCAATATTTTCATATGTTAAAGATCCCAATAAATATCATTAAAAATAGTAAAAAAAATTCTAATTTGGATGACATTAAACTTAAGACCTTTTATTCTTCACAGGATGCCTTTAAAAGAGTGATAAAGCAAGTTGTAGAGTGAAAATATATTTTACTGTATCTACCTGAGAAAACTTGGACTGATCAATCAAACAAAACAAAAGTAACATGAAGATTTTCTACAAATGCCGAAGAGAGACAAATCAAATTAAAGTAGTTGATGATGCTGGCCAAGACGAACACTTTGAACTCTCACTGCTGGTGAACAAGTATATGGTGCAGGAGGAAAACCATACCAATCATAGCTGAATGCAACCACATTTGCAGTGACCATGCACCACATATTCTAAAAGGATTATTATTTTTAATATATTTTATTTATTCATTTCCAAAGAGAGAGAGAGAGAGGAAGAGAGTGAGAGCACACCAGAGCCACCACCTTCTGGCTTATGTGGGTCCTGGGGAATTGAACCCCGGGGCCTTAGGCACTGGAGGCAAGTGCCTTAACCGCTGAGCCATCTCTCCAGCCCTAAAGGGATTATTTTAATATGCCCAGGTTGAAACAATCCAAATGCCATCTATATCGAAATGGAAATAGATTGCATATTCATATAATATAATAATATCCAGTAATGTTAATGCACAATCTGGTCCTAAATTTAAAGCATGTTTGAATTTAATATGCATAGTGTTGATCAAAGACAGCTGAACAAAAGAAGTCCTGCCTTATGATTCTATTTATGTACAATCCAAAACCAGACCACAGTAGCCGTAATAAACGGCATGTTAATGGCTCCCTTTGGGCAGAGCGTGTATAAGGGACTTTGATGGCATTGGAGAGCCAAAACATGAAATAAAAAGATGCATAGAAAATATAATAAATATGAACATTTTGTTGGCTAACAGGTACCTTCCAATACCTTTCTTCACTCATGTTCTCTAAAATAATTAGTCTGCATATTAGAGTCATAGTTCAGTTTCATTTATTCTTTTTGACTCTTTGCACCTTTGTAATTTTTCCATCCATGCATGACTGACCAAACCCTTTTGAGACTACTCTATCTCTATGCGTGGGATCTTCCAGATTCATGAGGAAACTATGTTAACTCTATGCATTATCTTTATGGTCCATGAGGGCATCCTATAACTGCATACATGGAATTATCCAGATTCGTGAGGACTGTCTATGAAGGCCCATGCATGAAAACATCCAGGCCTGTGAAATGTTCTGTGAAAACCCTTCCATGTCAGTGAGTGATTCCTATCAAAGTATATGCACCAATGTTCCCAAATTGCAGCGTCATTTTCTCTTCCTACCCACTCATTTGTCTTTTGACACCTTTCTTTATCTCTTTGCTTAGAAATTTCAGGTTGGAGTCCCATGTGTGGTTTAGATTATTGAGCCTGGTTTACTATTTGGACACAATCTTACCTCTGCTGTGATTCCAACTTTGCTTCTCTAAGTTCTATTAAGTGTACACCATAAACTATATTTACATCTGTAGCTGTATCCATATTATCATTATCATTTATATATATCCATCATTTGTGTCTGTCTGTCATAGTCTGTTTTTTAAAATATTTTTATTTATCTAGAGAGAGAGAGAGAGAGAGAGAGAGAGAGAGAGAGAGAGAGAGTTCCAGGACCTCCTGCCACTGCATATGAACTCCAGATGCATGGATGGCTTTGTGTACCTGGTTTTATGTGGGTCCTGGGGAATAGAATCCAGGCTGTCAGGCCTTGCCAGCAAGTGCCTTAAACCACTGAGCCATCTCTCCAGTGCCATAGATGTTTTAATTGGGATAAAATATCTGAGACTGGGTAAATTATTAAGGAACGAGGTTTATTCTGCTTCCCAATTCTGAAGCCTGGGAGTCATATCTGATAAGGCCATTTATGGCTACTACTCAGCACAGAAACCTGAAGGTCTGAAGGAGAGAGGAGGGGATAACAGGGTTCTAATAATGTATCCAACTTTCTTCAGCAAAACTAAGCCACTCTCTCAAGAATCACATTAATTCTACCAGGCGGATAAAAACCCAGTGAGGTTTCTCTTCATGGCCCTTATCACAACTCAGTGCTGCTACGCCAGTAACTAAATTTCATTATGGACATTTTCCTGGAAAACCCACATCCAAATCATACATCATCCTACAGGAAAAGGGCAGTTAGGATTCAACTTGTGGAAACAAGAAAGCCTTCCAAAATCTAGGAATGTCATGTGTCAATCTTTTCTTGGTTTTGATTCTCTTTTAAATTAAATTTCATTTTTGCACACATATGAGCATTAAATGTTTTGTATTCAAACAAGTTGAAGACTGTGTATTTAACTATATGGTTTTTGGCAGAGATGAAAACAGATGAATTTGTCTTGGTTTCCATGCCAAAATTCTCCAGAGAATATGATTGGTCTAATGGGTTCAAGTATTCTCTTTGTAACAACTCTGCTGAGGAAAACCACTGTCTGTACTGGGGAATGATGGTCAAGAGATGCTTGTCAAGAAGCGTGACACCCCAAAAGTTGTCTTACAGTCCTGCACCTTCTAGCCTGAGAGTTGACCCTACCTATTCCTGGACTCAGCCTCACACACAAAACCGCCATGGAGTCGCAGTACCTCTCCGCAGACAAGGCACAAAAGGGCAAAGGAAGGAGCCACCGCTGAGCTGATGGGCTGTTCATGCCATCAGACTGCTAGGGAACCTAGTTTCACTGAAAACAAATGATATATTGGTTTGGATTTTCACCTCTGAAAAGTGTGACATTGAACTTCGCCTGTGCCTGCAAATCCTCCGAGTGGTCATGGATTACATCCTTCCATTAGTTTTTCTTCTAAGTCTGTGTTCCCTTCGAATTATCTCCACAACTCCCTCTTCTGTCCACTCTGCCTGCCTCCCTTCCATGTCTTACATCACTTCCTTTGCAGCACCAAAGGATCTGTCTGATGCAACAGACATAATACAAGATATCAGAAATGACCTCTGACTTCTTGTAACCATATCTACGAGTACCTACACATGTACATATGTCAATTTCCCTACTCAAAAGTAGTAGCAAATTTTATGGTCTCTTATATACTATAGATCCACCAGAATATGAAATTCACACCAAAATTCTTCTTTTCAGCATGCATATTCATGCTACATCTTAAATGGCTCACATTGACCCAATTTTATAATAAAATTAAAAAGTACTCAAGCATTTTTATTTCTCTATCATATATATCACTATAATAATACATTATTAATTTACTTTTCTCTTGCAATTTTTTTTAGTGCTAAGGCCTTCAGAAAAATGATTTATAGTTATTTGTTCTTTGTTTACATAATATTTATTGTGCCTTTTAAAATATGCCCCCAAGTTTAATGGTCAAATATATATAAAATATTTAATCTACAGGTAAAAGAATGACTCGATACAGATAGTTCTATTCAGATACTATAGTTTGAGCTGCTTTACCTAAGGGTTGGTGCTGGGTTAGGCATATGTATGTACACATGTACTCTAAATACGGCTTGGATTTCTTCAAGACTTTTTTTTGGCTGGGTTTCAAAAAGAAGCCAGACAGAGAGAAGAGAGGAGAGAGGAGAGAGAGAGATAGAGAGAGAGAGAGAGAGAGAGAAGAAGAAGAAGAAGAAGAAGAAGAAGAAGAAGAAGAAGAAGAAGAAGAAGAAGAAGAAGAAGAAGAAGAAGAAGAAGAAAAAGAGGAGGGATGTAGGAGAGAACTCATTTACTTTAAAATTTTTAACTTTGATTTTATTTATTTATTTGAGAAAGAGAGAGAGAGGAGAAAGAGAGAGATAACCGGTGAGTGAGGGCATGATGCCAGGCTCCACTGTCACTGCAAACAAACTCCAGGCACATGAGCCACTACGGGCATCTGGCTTTCCATGGGTCCTAGGAAACAGCACCCAGGCCATCAGGCTTTTCGAGCAAGTGCTTTGAACCACTGAGCCATTTCTCCAGCCCCCTCATTTACGTTTATTTTTCAAAATTGTTTATAATCTGACCTGGGATTGCACACAATATCATTTATGCTGCATTCCGTTTGCTGCAGTCACAAAGTCTGCTTCAGATTCAAGGAAAAAGTCTCCCCCTTAGGAAGAGGTTTAGCCTGATTCTAGAAGAAGGATCGGGATGGGGGTATTAAGATTTCCATAGAAGGAGAAACAATCTTGCAGAATTTTCCATTTTTCTTCAGGTCTCTGCCGTTGTGCCGTCACCATCACTACAGCGAAACTCCTCTGCAAATGTCACAAGTGATGTCATAGAGGCTTCTTTTGTCCTCCTGTGACATGGATCGGCAAGGCTTCACAACTCCACGTCGGCTGTGCTCCTACACGTGTTTGACGGGTGCCCAGATCTCTTTGTTTACCACCTGCCTCAAGCTTCTCGCTCCCCACTTTTCTACCTCTGTTTTATACTCTGACTTTTCCCAACATCCAAACCTTGTTCTCTTCTCATTGATTATCTAAACCTTACAGGCAACTGTATATATTCTCATAATTATATCTACCTCTTCTATGTCAATGGGCAATGAATGTCCCTAACACCAACCTGAGACTAGAGTAAATAATTGTAAAATATAGATCATTGATTTCATGCCCAGAGAGCTCAGTCTTCTTCTTCAATACCAACCTTGTGGGTTTCATTTGGGCCTCTCCTTACCCACCTCCCCTTGGCAATGCTCCTCTTGGTCAGCCCTTCTCAGAGATTGAACGTGTAAGCATCATGCTTGACTCCTCCCTTCTCACATTGGGATGTTGTATTCTTAATTACTCACCATTTCCCTAAGCCTCTTAACATTTCATGCTGACTGTTGGATTGTTTCGTTTATGCCTTTATAATTTCTCTATAAACCTCCTAATTGCTTTACCCTTGTGCTCTGAAAGGCAGAGGACATCAGAGTACTCTTCTGAGTAAAATTTTCAGGAACTTTCTACTGTCAAGAATTATGAAATCTAGGACTGGAGAGATGGATCAGCAGTTAAGGTACTTGTCTCTGGTGCCTAAGGCTCTGGGTTCAATTCCCTAGTACCCACATAAGCCAGACCCACAAGGTGGTGGCCCTGGCTCTCTCTGTCTCTCCCTCTCTCTCTCTCTGTATCTCTGCTTGAAAGTGAATAAATAAAAAAAGAATTATGAAATCTAGGTTTCTTTGAGGGGTCAGGGCTGTCAGGTGACTGACTGTCCCAGTGTAGCATGAACTTGTCTATCCAAAGTCACAGCCATAGGTACATTTATATTGTGTAACATGTAGACTGCATTTATTTCATTTGAGTTTCACAAAGTTTCTTCATATTGGAAATTAATATTCATAAATATAGAATATGTTGTTATATAGTATATATAGAATATATTGTTATGTATTGTATATTTAATAATTAATTGATCGTGATTGCAATTTTGCAGGAGAAGAAATTGAGACTAAGAAAAACAAAATCATTATTATCTCATCATCACACAACCAACCGGGGGCACAGGTAGATAGCTTGAAATATAAGCATCCTAATATTAAATTCAGGATCTGACTTCCACCATCACTCAATGAACTGTGGAAATTCCCTGGCTGCACCATGAATTATAATCCAGGAATAATTCATGTCTAGGTTATAAGAGAGGACTGATTCAAGTTTCTTTTCAGTTTTTAGGCACGGGAAATTTATCAGTCAATATTTTATCATAGTTTTGACGAGGAATCTAAATCTACTCTAAATAAGAAGTGGATGCAAAACTATTTGATTTTGAATAACATTTTATGCTAGAAATCTCAAGTATAAACTTGATTTTTTCCTGACAATAAGCTCATATTTCCCCCAACCTGTACAGTGAAATAAATAGTATCTGATGTAGTGTGAAGGATCATTATTTTGCTTAAATAACAAAACTAAGTCATGAAACTTTTCAAGAGTATAATTACAAATTCATGACATTTATTTATTTTGCTCCTGGGGGAGACAAACTCATGGCAGGTTTCTTGCACACAGACAGAGAAATAATGCATTCGTCATTGAAATTGAAGGCGTGTGAGTGGCCTTAGGATGCACACGTAGCTCATAGATACCTATTTATGCCTTCTGGAATGTTCCCTCTGTCATTTTGCCAGGAAACCAAACTGAAACAAATACATGCAGTACGGCTCTGCTGTGAATTTCCTCCTGTCCATTCCTGTCATTGCAACTGCAGCTCAAGTTTCTATGTTCAATTCAAAGATCTACATGTATTCACAGGGGACATGTTGAATTCTACAAATGTTCTTCTCCTGTTGTGTCCTCTGTGGCGCATACTAACGTGACTTCCCTGCGCTTGGTTCTTGACAGGATAAAGGAATCCATAATTAGTCTTTGCTCTCTGAAACTGAGCAGTCAGAAAAAAATCCATTAAAGTTTATCTGAATTATATTCTGCTTGTCCAGCTCAGCCTGAAGTACTTCTCGTTTGATAATCCCTCGCATCTCTCTCCACACATCCACAGCTCTTCCTCCAGCCTCCTGAGATTTCCGTCTTTCTAACCCATCTACAAAGCTCAGTGAACCATTTGCATGGAGAAAATAGACAAACTTAATTAAACTCACTGAGCTTGCTTCCCTATCACGGGAAGTAATATTAGCGACTTCATAGGTGTTGGTGGGGAGCGAGGAGATCCTGCCTTGTGCAGTTGATCAATGGTGAATGGTCTCCACCTGAAAACTGGTCATTCCATCCAACAATCTCGCCTGTAGAGAGTCCCTGTTCTACAGCTTTGCTCTACGCTGAAAGAGCTAAAATGCTTTCAATGTTTTAAAAGATCCTGGAACCAAATTTGTTAGCAGTAAGAAGATTGTTCCTATTATTCTACCACCTCCAAAGGGCAATAACATCAATACTCAACTCACAGGAGTGGAGGCATTGCTTTAATCCATTCTAGAAAGACACCCAAGAAGATTACGACCACAGGGCAGATGGTAAGCACTGAATAAATCTACGGCTGTTATTCACATCACATGACAGAAAAATTCACAAGTAAACATTTGTGGGCAACAGGGACCAAAATGGAAAATAATCTCTTTCCAAGCATTCCAGTGAACATATAGTCTGCAAATTTGGTTAATATACATATTATATTTTCTCTGCTTTCTCTAATCACTCCATAATATTTATTTTAAATTTCTCAAACATATTTGATGGGTGTCAGTCAATGAGCTTGAATCTGAAGAAAAAAACGAAGTTCCAAGTCCAAAATTCATCCATTAGGAGACTTGTCAAACATGGAAAGAAAGGCATTTATAGACAATTTCTCTTTGCTGTGTGCTAGACATTGTTATTACAGGCTTCAGTGATGTTAACTGAGGGATCATCCTATGTGACTGTGGCAGCTTCCATTTGACATATGGGAAAACAGACACGTGTTAAACAAATTTTCAAGGTCACATTGCTGATGTACAGTTCGGAGTTGATTTATACATGAACAGCCTGATGAAAGGTCCTCACCAACCAATGCAAAGGCTCATTCTAGAAACTTCTGACGTGTTCTCCAATGCAGGTGCTGCTACCTTTGCTTTGTTGTTAAGCCAGACGCCTGCCTGCCATGGGCTCAGTCACCATCTCATCGTGACTCCGCCAGGCAAGTGAGATCAGCGGAAAGAACTCGGGCTCCAGAATGAAAAGATTGGTTTTGTTGCCCTTGCAATGTGAACGCCACGTATGGTCTTATGAAATGCACTTCTTTGTGTATTTCACAAGGGAGGCTCTGGTGTTAGGTAAGTTTGGAAATGGCTGAATAAAAGGAACAAAAATAGAAAATTTAAATCAGCACTCTACGCTGGAAAAATCTACTTAGAAATACAGCAAATAGTTCTTGTTTTACAAACATTATTTCATAAAATAATGTTCACCCAAATGCATTTTATAAAGAACAATAACTCAATAACTCACTGTGCCTTATAATTCCTTATTTTATGAATAAGTTATTTTAACACTTTTACTTGAAGAAAACCTTTAATTATGAAAATAAGACAGAAAATTGCTAAGTTTATAAAAGAGTTTTGAAAAAGATCTACCGTTCTCTGTACAGCCATCTACTCCATACTCCTCTCATCAAATTCAGCGTTTTATCGGTCTAACAGTTAGCAATCAGCGCCCAACACCCAATCACGTTAATTCAGATGATCACAGATGCAAGCTTACATGGTTTGACAAAGATGCTCAGCCTTCTTATGGGACATAGAAAGAGATAGAACATTGATTTTTCTCTAAACAAACTTTCCAACTGCCTCCTTAGTAGTATTGCTTCTCAAGACATGGTCCCTTGCCCTTAAAGCTCTGGTCCTCTAGGTTATATGGGAAACATGACATCTACCTCATTGGGTCCTATGAGACAGTGAGAGTGGAAAGTACTCAGTTTGGGGCCTAAAGTTAATTAACCCAGGTAGTCTGCATGGCTTATGAAAAATGCTGTTTATTAATACCCACAAAAGATATAAGAATAGGAGTTGAATTCAGGCAGAATTCTTCTAGACCGAAATGTGAAGTCTGCTGTGTTGCCTGCTCACATCCAGGCCCAGGAGTTTCTATTTTAATTCTCTTTCTTGAGCTCACTGACTTGGTTGTTATATTTAGAAATGACTGATCTAACGTCTCGCAGTGGTGGAATGTGGATGTCCTAGGAAATATTAGCTGTGTTCTATTTCTTCATTTCCTCTTTCTCTTTCTGCTTCTGTCCAATGTCAGGTAGCCACATAGATGTTAAAATGTTTTTCTTTACAAAGATACTTTATAGTTATATTTTCTGTATTTTTCTGGCATTGAACTATTAAATAAAGATGATGCGGATCCAGGCACTAAATATCTGTGGCCTATTACTAAACTAACAATGTCTATAGAAACTTCAAATGCTTGTTTGGTTGATTTTTTCCCCTATTTAAATAGCATAAAATAATTGCTCATTCTATATTTATATCATGAATGCCTCAGGAAAAAGCAAGTCTCTTCCAAAAACAATCCACTCTCTTAATAAAGGTGATATTTACTTGAGATTCCCTTTGTCTAGTCTTTCCAAAAATACTTCCTATTACTTTTACAGTGACAGGTATAAGAGATATCAGAATAAAGTGGAAGAAAACAGTAATGAATATACAGATTTTATAATAGCAACTTTAATTATAGACTATAACTCCAGAATTATATCCTATAGTGTAGTGCACATACAGAAAAACACCAAAGTAGACTACTTTTAGGTATAGAATTTTGAATTCATTTTGAAGATAATATAAAAAATATAAAAACAAAAACTAAAGGCTGGCACTGTATATTTTACAGATTTTGTGATACCTAATCAGGACTAACCAACATTTCAGGGAACAGGAACCAGCAATCAAGGGAAGTTTGTAGCCGAGATTGAGAGGCTCTGCTATTATGGACCAGACAATGAAAATGCACGCTATTCGTACATTCATGGGAACCAGAGGACAGTGTGGGGGCAGAACCAGTCTTTGCCTAAAAAATAAGGTTAAAAATACTGTATGTGAGATGATGAGGAAGGGAATGAAAGCCTGACCGGTCTGCGATAACAAAAAATTAGACCACACCAAATAAGAAAATAGTAAACTGGAAGACGGGAGAGCAAAGTGTTTATGAATTGATGTGAAAAAATAATGAAGATATACAAAGGGTGAAAGGGACCCGAGGAGAAGATGCTACGTCAATGGGATTGAGGTCACTGAAGGAGGACAGGTAAAGTAGGGCATAGGAAAGGCAGTGACGAATGTCGTTTCCCAAAGCTGGCAAACGATGCCAGTCAGTGTGATGCAAGGGTTTCTGTAAGAGGACATGTGACGAGAGCACGCCTGGGCAGAGGAACACCAAACGGAGCCAAAGCACCTCATTTTTTTTATTGTCCATAATGAGTTACATTGTTTAGTGGGCCAACAATGAGTTGCTATCCCCAATTCCCCAATGCCCCCCTCCCCATCCCCAGTCAGCTGTATATCCTCCTCAGAGGGCCATCTGGATCAGTCCTTGTGACAGGGGACCATGGAGAGCCTAGTATTCAGCCAGGTTCTCCTGGCCATGCCTCTGGA
>PVHP010042389.1:0-14979 GCA_004024765.1 Zapus hudsonius
AGAAGAAGAAGAAGAAGAAGAAGAAGAAGAAGAAGAAGAAGAAGAAGAAGAAGAAGAATCAGGAACTGATTTCAATCCCTAGAGCCCACATGAAAATCTAGACATTGTCACACATGCTTGTAAATCCAGTGCTGAGGAGGCCAGAGGATCCATCTCTGGGGCATACTGATCAGCCAGTCTAACTAAAGTAAGATTTAGAGCTCCAGGTACAGTGAGAGACTCCATCTCAGGGAAATAAGACAAAAGGATGATAGAGTAGACTCAATGTCTTCCTCTGGCCTCCACACACATGTGCACACACACGTACACACATACAGACACACACACACACACACACACACACACACACACATGAAAACTGTTCTCGTGTTGGATTTTTGATAAGTAATCATTCTTTTTTTTGCTTTATGATTAATAATAGTATTTGGCTTGATTAAGAGGGAATCGTTATCTTTTAGAGTCACAATCTGAAACAGGTATTATTTTTTTGAGACAAAGTCTCATGTAGCCCAGGATGGACTCCAAGTTGCTATGTAACAAAGAATAATCTTTTACTTCTGATAATCCCGCATCTTCCTCACTAGCCTTGGAATCCAGATGTGTACAACTGCACCTTGTTCCTGAAGTTCTGGGCAAGCACTCTACCAACCAAACAACAGCCCCAGTTCCAATTAATTAATTTTTATTTGACAAAGTGGGCGTTTTCTAGGATAATTTCCTCCAGGAATTCTAACTGTTCCTTTCTTCCTTTGCTCCCCCCCCCCCACGTAACCTGATGTTTTCCTCCATCATGTCTCAGAATGCCTTGTATGTATTTCTATCTTTGCATCTTCATGTTGTATAATAATCTTCTTGAGTGTTTCTCCCATTGGACTGAGTACCATAAGGTCAAGGCCTGTGGCATAAACACCTTAACTTCTCCAGTGCCTGACACTTGGTGAGTCAATACAGTGAGCGAAGGCAGGAAGGACTCTTTAAAACCAGTGCTTCATTTCCACCTAGCCATGTCTATAGCAGCCACAAATTGTAGTGCTCCAAGTGCCAACTCTAAATGGTTTCTGATTGATGAATTACTGTACCAGATTGCTTGGGTCGCATCTTCCCCCAGCAAGGCAATAATTAGTAGCTATAATAGCTGGCTTTGGAGTCTGCCTCCTACATCCAGGCACGGTTATGAGCACTTTGCATGTTTCACATCCTATTTCTGCAAAAACCCTGTGCACAGACATCTTCACCTAGGAAATGTGAAGCCTGAGGCACAGATGTGGGCAAATGTGGTCCAAGGAGTTAAGCAAGAGCAGACCTGGGATTCATGCCCCTGGATTCATGGCTACAGTATATGCTTCTTTGGCCTGGCCAACTGCATCCCTAAGAGGTTTAGCTCCTGCTACCTGGTAGCCATGAACTTCACTGCAAAGAGCAAGTACGGGCCATGACAGTTCCAAGCATTTGATTTATAAACTGTTGCTTCAACCAAGTAAGAAAATATGCAAAAAATACAACCTTAAGAAGATAAATTATACCCTCTCAAAATCATTTAAGATGACCTTCAGATGCCGAGTGAAGTCAATCACGTTGCTTAAGTCTCAAATGCAGATATTTTGTCCAAATGACTAAAGAATGTCTTCTCAGGATGAGATCACATGTGGCGTCGACCCCATCCATAGACATGCATCACTGGGAACAAAACCAGATTCCCAATTTAGCTCTTCCCTTCCCTCCTTCCCTTGCCCCAGATGGACACTCCTCCCTGCTTGGACTGTCTCAGTCAATCAAAGTTAAAGAAACATGGAGCATTCCTCCCTGACTTCAGGAATCCAGAACTGGTCAAAATAATTGTTGAACAAGACATTTAGTATAGAATGGGAAAGAATTTCCTTAGTCTTTCAGTTTCTTTTTTTTTTTTTCCTTCCAAGAAGGAAAGAGTCTGGCTGACTCCACGGTTCTTGGTGAGGCCATTACTCAACCCGCAAATACTTTGGTTAGCCAGTGACTCAGTGACCTTCAACCACACTTTAAATAAAGGCCTTCTGTCGTGTTTTTCACATGTGTTTGACTCCCGATTATATATTCTACAAATGCTAAACTGTTGAGATTTCCCTCCTCATTACTTTCTCCAGAACTATGCCCCATCAGTCACTTCAAAAGGATTCCTGCCTACTTTCTACTGTAGTCCAAACAACAAACTGTCTAGTTACTACAACAGCAAGCCTTGTGTAGCTGTTCATTTTCTATATATTTCTTCTGTTGGGGGAGGGGCACATTTTGACTGTGGTAGAATATATATATACATAAAATTTGCCATTTTAGCCATCTTAGTTATTCAGGAACATGAAATAAATTCACCCTGTTTATACAGTCATGGTCACACAATCTCTAGAATATTTTTCAGCTTCCCAAACCGAAATCTGTGTTTATTAAATACAAATTTCCTATCTACCCACCCAAAGACTAGCAAGCATCCTCTGTTTTCTTTCTCTGTGAAATTGCCCTTGCTTTTTGGATGGCATTAATAAATGTGATCAAAATTACTTTTCATCTTTTGATTAGGAAATTTCTAAGTGTCCTTTACCCTCAATTATCGATTTCAACTCTCTTGCCTGAGATGCATTTTGTGGTTCTTTTTCTTTCTTCTTTCTCTGTGTGTGTGTGTTCCTGTGTGAGGCTGTGGGTGTGTACGGGCCATGATGGACATGTGGAGGTCAGAGAACAATCTCTGGTGTGTGTTGGTCCCTGCCTCCCACCTTGGGTGAGGCAAGATCTCTTGTTCTCCGCTGTGTCTGCAGGGCTAGCTGGCCCACGAGCTTCAGGGCTCCCATCTTGTCATAGCTGCACTGGAATGACAGATACACGCTACTGCATGCCGCCTTTCATGGGTTCTGGGGATCTGAACTCAGCTTGTGTTTGTACACTTACAGAAAGTCCTTTTCCCACTGAGTCATCTCGTACCTTATGATTCTTAATATAATAAACTCTTGGGCAGGTTTGGAGAGATGGCTCAGCGGTTAAGGTGCTTGAGCAGAGCTGAATGACCTTGGTTTGATTCCCCAGCACCCATGTAAAATCAGATGCACAAAGTGGCACATGCATCTGGAGTTCATTTGCAGTAGCTGGAGGCCCTGGCACACCCATTTTCTCTCTTCGCTCTCTCTCCTCTCTATCTCTCTCTGCTTGTAAAAAATCAAAAAATCTTAGGCAGCAAAAGCAAAGAGCTCTCATTAAAAATAACTTTAAAGGCCAGGAATGGGGGAGTGCATATCTTTAATCCCAACACTCAGGAGGCAGAAGTAGGAAAATCACTGTAAGTTTGAGGCCAGCCTGGGACTACAGAGTGAGTTCCAGGTCAGCCTGGGATAGAGCAAGACTGTTCCTAAAAACAACCAAACAAACAAAAACAAACAAATAAATAAATAAATGTTTGAGAAAAATAAGCCACACCATTGCTAACTAAAGCTTTATATTTTAATTTTACACATTTCAACATCTTCTCTCTTGACAGATACCATTAGCCATAGCTAATTAAGAACTTTCTAAGTTCAAATCAGTCAGTTGATTCTCCATTAAAAGGCTTTTATTTGCTTAAATGATTTTCTTTTTATAGATTTTAAAATTAATTTCTTATAGTATACAAAATGAGTGTCATATTTTCATATATATAGAAATCATTGTACCTTAGTCATATTCCCTGTCACCCTTCCCATCCCCCATCCCTCTTCTCCCCTCACTGGTCTTATCCTCAAATAGTCTCCTGTTTTCTTGTCACACATATATATAATGTATATTATCTGTATATAATACATATTTCTTCTAGTTTCATGTGATATTTTGTCATTCATATGTGAAGTTTTCAAGCAGAGTCTTCTCCCTCAGATGCCTCTAAGCTGGCACACTAGAAAACGGGCAAAATGGCGAGTGTCAGAAGCCCGCAAGCAAGGAGAGTTAAACAAGCAATGAGTAACCAAGAAAGAGCTGCTCAGAAACTGAGGGAAAAGGGTGAGGAAGCAAAACTCCTGTTTAGAAGCTAAGTGGGCAGGGTGTGGGGTGCACCAGGCAGAGCCCCAACCTAGTTGTGAGGCCAGATGCAAGGGGGGAGTCCAGCATGCAGAGAAGGTCATGGGAAAGCTTCACACTGGAGACTTTGGTCATCAAGTTTCACAAGAAAAGTCATTTTCCTTCTCACCTAAGTAGGGGGAAATAGAGAGCTTTATAATAATATCTACATGTTTTCATAATGCTTTATTATCTACTAAGGTAGAAATCTTTGAGGGGATATGAAGTCCCCCTCACACACACATAAAAGTTAATTTGGTGCTGGAGAGATTACTCAGTGGTTAAAGGTGCTATCTTGCAAGGCCTGCTGGCCTGGGTTTGACTCCCCAGTACCCATGTAAAGCCAGATGCATAAAGTGGCACATGCATCTGAAATTTGTTTGCAATGGCTGGAGGCGCTGGAGTTTCCATTCTCTCTCTCTCTCTCTCTCTCTCTCTCTCTCTCTCTCTCTCTCTCTCTCTCTCTCTCCATGCAAATAAATATAAATGAACATAAATAATAATAAATAAATAAATCGATGATGTCTGGAGCACATTCCTGGTGGTTCATGACAAGTGACTCCCCGCAGGAATCCTCTGTGCTATTCTACATCATTATCTCTCTGGGGAGTGAGGGTTAGCCCTCAGATCCCACCATTCAGACCCCTGCATGCTTCCTTCTTCAAAGAGCATTCATCATTTGCTTCCAGATCAGATTTCAACTATGTCCTATGGTATGTCTTGGGGCTTCCAGCAAGTGAAAAACAATGACATTTATAGTATCACTAATGCTTGAAGGCAGAGAAAAGGGATTTTGTGGAGTTTTCAAACACCTTTGTAGTGACTTCCCTCCACAAAGGCCACTGAAGAGCAATTAAAATCCATAGCAGTTTTATAGTAAATATATTATACACGACTTCCAAACACTGGCTGAAATTGAGCAAAATCTGAAGGGAAAAAAGTCAGCAAACTGAACCTCAAAATTCTAGAAGGAAGGGATGCGGAGGTGGGCAAAACCTAGAGCCCTTCATCTCTGCAGACAAAACAACTGTGAAACTCACTTCAAACACATTCATTTTCCTTCCATGGAGTGGACACAGCCAAGCCTCTTCAGTCTCAGGGAAATGTTTTTTTCCCCTTTCTTATCCTAACATCAAAATGTAACCACAAAGAGAACACAACATCTCAAATCCCAAATGGTGTTTCTCTGTGAGATCCAGTTCTCTCTCCAGCTGAGAAGTTCATCACATCCCAATTTAGTAGTGATTTTTTTAAAGCGGTAGCAGTAAACATCGTCATAGACACAAACACACAGGTAGTGAGAAATCACTGCCAAAAATATCACAAGCTCTCACCAAGGCCAAACTTCCTCTCTCTGGCTTAAGTACTTCAAGGACCTGCACTCATTTGCCTGCCACACAATACACACTGAGGCCTTTTATGGACTAATGTCCCCCTGGCTTTCCTGCGTGTGTGTGGCTGGAGTCGGGCTGATCTGGGCCAACAACAAGCCCTTGTGGTGCAGGGATAACTACCCATTACAAAGGCAGAAAAGGTCACTGGAAAAGGAATTCTTCCCTGTTAAGTGTCTTGCTCAGCAAGATGTAATGAGTATCCAATTCACCACACAGAAATCAATTGTTATGGTCGTTTATTGGAGCGCAGGACATGAACAGCTTAGGAAGGGAAGGTAAAGACTGTTTTCTCCCTCATGGCTCTCTGGTAGTGGGGCTTTTGCCATCCGATGAGAGAGAAGCCCTGGGCATGTCCACAGGTGGGATCTTCCCGGAGTCCTCAGCCTAAGCTGCAAGACAGCAAGGGAAATGATTTATAAGGAACAAAACATAAATTTTAAAACTTTTTGTATTTTTAAATGATTCCACTTATTTGAGGCACTTTAAAACAGAAGTAAAATGTTAGCTACTGTTAAAAGCTCTGTCTCCAGGAATAAGGCTCTACTCCTGTTTTATCACCTGATTTCTGTTCTTAATCCTAACACCTTGAAGAATAGAGAATAAAATTAAATATTCCGTGTGTCTCACGGGCACTAACAAAAAAACCCATTCATTTTCACATAGTGTGTTTTGAATCAATCTTTTGTTCTTTTTAAAAAATTAGCCAGGCTGGGCTTGGTGGTGCACACCTTTAATCCTAACACTCACACTCAGGAGGCAGAGGTAGGAGGATCGCTGTGAGTATGAGGCCAGGCTGGACTCCAATGTGAGTTCAAGGTCAGCCTGGGCTAGAATGAGGCTCTTCCTTGAAAAAGCTGGGGAAAAAAATCCACTTATACTTTTTCCTCCTATATTCTTCACTTTCTTTCCTTTCATGTTTTTAGTTCTCTCCTGCCTTCTTTTTTCTGTGTTCCTTCAATTCTCCTTATATTTCAGTTTATTTCAGTCAACCCAGGCTTTCAGAGTAAAGTTGGCCATGGAAGAAAGAGCCGGTGTGTGCTAACAGAGGGGAGGGAGAAGAGGGGAGAGAAGTCTCCCCCAAATCCGGGTCTATTTCTGAGATTCAAGACAGAAGAGGGAGAGGACAAACAGAGAGAAAGTGAAAGAGAAAGGAAATTCTCTCGGAAAAGTAACGGAATTCTGTTGGAAGAGCAGCAGGATTCGGTGGGAGAGAAACACTGGTCATTTCCCTCTATCCTGTTCTCCTTCCCTGAGGGGAAAGCGAGGGGACTGGCTCATTGAAACAATCCACAGCCCCTGCCCAGCTGCAGGAAATGAGCAAGCACATTAGAAAAAGTCCCTCCAATAAATAGCTGTATGCCAGACAAGAGTTGCCAGCTCCCCAGGAAGAACTCATTCATAAATCAGAACAAAATGGTGCTCTTCTACTTCAGAGAATACGAGGGACCTTCCACGGGTCACCTGTGCACAGGGGCCACCAGGACTACTGTCACACAGAAGATGAACAAAGGACTTCGAAGAAAGGCCACAACTCAAAGTCACTTCGATAGGCAAGAGGCCAGCAATACACAGATGCCTCAGATATATATATATACTCTAGATATCTATATCTATCCATATATAATCTCCAACTGTCAGAAGAGATATTACAATATTCTATAAAGAGATATATAAATAGCCAAAGTAAGGACATTATATGCTGCCCAGGGAAGAAAAATCTGCCACTCTATCCTGGTGTCTTCCTGTCCTGGACCAGAAGCAGAGTCCAGTCTCCCCAGATCTCAGCATCACAGCCCTGTATAGTCAACACACTGCAGTCTGCACAGAAGTTGTAGGAAAATCCATTTCAGGACGCTGGGTGTTCACTCCCTCCAGCTGCTGGAGCCATTGCGGTTACATCTGGCTCTGAGGCACATCCCTGCATCTGGCTTTGAAGTGAAGGCTGTGTGGGGCACAGGGCATTTGAGGCTGAAGAAAGAGATGGAGAAAGAGGGTCTGGGAAGAAAGATCACGTGTCCATGTCTTCTTCTGTAATAAAGAAACAAATGACAGTGAAAATCAATAGGTCTTTCTTTGAAACATTGTCACATAAACTTTTTTCTTGATGAAAAAAAAAAAAATATATATATATATATAAAGACAAAGCTATGAAAAATCCTCCCACATTTTTGTTGCTCTAAGTATTTATTCTTCTGTTTTATCCAAAGACCTTGGGACACAGGCTCTAATTTCTCAAATGCTTTTTTGTTTTCCAGGCAGACATGGAACTTGAGTCTTAAAAACTTTTGGTTGTTTTTATGAGCATAAATTCAGTTGATTTCACTGGGACATTTCATGTGTGTATATAATAGATTTTGATCACACTCAACCCCCATTACCCTCTCTCCTTCCCCCCTCTCCTGCTAAAGGAGTCCCTCTTCTACCTCATGCCTTACTGTTTTCTCAGTGATGCAGTGAGTTGAAATTGAGTTGCTTATGGAGCATAGGTAACAAGTCATTGCGTGTGGATGTGTGTGTGTACATAGATGCTCACATGAGTGTACATGTGTGTGTGTGGAGACCAGAGGTCAGCATAAGGAGTCTGCCTCAGTGTTTTGCCACCTTGTTCCTTGAGACGGGGTCTCTCACTGAACCTCAAACTCACCAATTCAGCACTCGCTGCCTCTGCCTCTGCCTCTGCCTCCCCAGTGAAGGGATTCCAGGCACATGTCAGCACACCAAGGATTTCACATGGGGACTAGCCACCTGAAATCAGTCCCTCATGCTTCTGTGAAAAACACTTTATCCACTGAGCCATCTCCTAGCAAGGGAACGGGTGTTATTTACGGGAATGTGAGCACCATACCGGTGGTTACTCCACTGAAGAAAACTCCCCTTCCCCCAAGTTTTCTTAAATCATGTCAGGTTTACAGGTTTTCAAATAATGACAACTTGCTAAAAACAAATTTGCGTGGAAAGAAACCACTTCTACTTGGGCTGGGGAGATTGCTCAGCAGTTCAAGGTGCTTACCAAGCCTATGGGCCTGTGTTCAGTTCTCCAGCACCCACGTAAAGCCAGATGCCCAAAGGAGCTCATGTGTCTGCAATGCATTTGTGGTGGCAAGAGGCCTTGGGGTTCTTTATCTCTCTTTCTCACAAATAATATTTATATAAAAAGTGAAATTTTTTAAAAAGAAAAGAAAATACTTCTAGTCATCTTTGGAAATCTTTCAGGGGTGGAAAGAATGTAAGAGCCATGGTGGTGGAGAATATCCAGAGACATTGCCTCCCTCAGCTACAACACACAAAGGGGGGGGGGGGAACTTGGCTGCTTCCTGTGCTACCCATAACCTCCTACCCCATGGATTGATCCAGTGTGCCCACCGAGGAGGATACCCAGTGGAGTGGGGACAGGGAGGAGGGAATTGGGGATACCAACACAATATTGGCTCGTACAATGTATCTAATTTTGGATATTAAAGATTTATTTTTTTAAAAAAGGATCTGAACAGAAAAAAACTTATCAGGCTTTTTTCCTTTTATATAGTGTTGGGATGGAGCCTACATTTTATAAATTGAGTAAATTCTAATCTGAAAAAAAATCCATTTTAGGCCAAATGAAGGCCATCCATGATCACTTTCTCAAAATGTCCAAGTGCTTTATAGAGAACGCATCATCTCTCGAATCTTCTTTTTAAGGTAAAGAAGAAAAGTATGTTTGCTTCTAGGAGACATAATGCTGCTTTTCTTTTCTGTTCCTTCAGAATTATACAAAGTGACAGGCAACAGCTCTCTTGGTAGGAAACGAGCCCAAACCCTCCCTGACCCTGGAGATGACCCAGAAGTTTCCTCGGGAAAACCACTGTGGCTGGCAGTGTGCCTGGGAGACTTTCAATTCCCAAAACTCAGCCCATTGGGTTCCCACAGATTTTCTTTCTTTATTTTCCCTGTCCCAGTCTGAATTTTGCAATGTGATTCTGTATTTCCTTCTAATCTTTAAACTTGAGGCTTCCCCCACTTCCCAACTACACACAATGGAGCCATAAGGGGGAGGGAGAAGATCTTTCAGAAAGTAGATTAAGTGTTCTCTTTCTTGTACATTTTTATGGCTTCCCCTGCACCCTGTGTTAAAATAATCTCATTGATTCTTCCAAAATGGTAGTGTCATTTCACAAAAGCCCTAAGAAAAGTTAATATGTTAAGTGCTAGAAAACGTGGATAAAAGGTCTAAGAGAAGCAGAGAGAGAAAGAGAGAGAGAGAGAGAGAGAGGAAATGCGCATACATCCCATAAACTGTTTCAATATCCATGCTCAGGGATTTTGAGAGCACAGAATACAAAAGGGCCCTATGAGGGATTTAAGAAGATACATTGTGTCCCAAGCTACAACCATGGAGTGGTTACAAAGGGTTCTTTAAATGTTTCTTATGGGAACGAAATGAATTATGACTAATAAGAGTGGGAGGAGGATGTCCAAGGGCAGGATGTCAGGTAAATGAAAATGGTGTTTCCTTGGGGGCCATTTCCACCTCACCTCTTCAATGACCTCTCATGTCCTTATTTATGACTTCAAAGTTAACTATTCTCAGCATAATTTACTTTTCACCTCAATGTAATCTAGTTCAGAATGCTCTTCTCAGATTCCGTGGGATGTTGGTTTAAAGTTGTGATTAAGACATCTTCATGTAATTCATTAAAAGATTTTTTTTCGTCTTTTTAAATATTTTTATTTATTTGAGAGATAGATAAAGAGATGTGAGGGCTGGAGCGATGGCTCAGCGGTTGAGGCGCTTGCCTGCAAAGCCTAACGACCTGGGTTTGATTCTCTCAGTACCCGTGAACAACCTGTTGCACATGGTGGCACATGCATCTGGACTTTTTTTTGCAGTGGCTAGAGGTCCTGGCACACCCATTCCCTCCATCTCTCTCTCTCTCCATGCAAATAAATAAATAAATATTGTAAAGAAAATTAAAGAGAGAAACTGAGCCAGGGCCTCCTGTCTCTGTCAACGAACTGCAGACACATGCACCACCTTGTGCATCTGGCTTTGAGTGGGTACTGGAGAATCGAACCTGGCTCATTAAGCTTTATAGGAAGCACGTTTAATTTTCATCTTTAAAACAATTTGCTTTTCAGGGTTAGGGATCAAGTCCAAGATCATGTGCATGTTTGGCATGTGCTCTACCATTGAACTATAGCCCCAGCCTGCCATCTTGCGTGTGTGCATGTGAGCAGATGTACATATACTGTGCACACATGTGAGCCCTTTCCTGACTCATAGCTTCATAGCTACCCCTTTGCTGAAAATAGTGGAAAAACTAGATCCCCTTTAAAAACTTTTTATTGATATCTTCCATAATTATAGACCAAAAACCGTTATGATTCCCTCCCCACCCTCCCCATATCTCTTCCCCCTCTCAATTAGTCTGTTTTGTTTCAGCGTCATCATCTTTTCCTCCCATTATGTGTAGGTTTTATCAGGCTCTGCAAAGTCATGAATATCAAGGCCATTTTGTTTCTGGAAGCAGTCCTCCCCTTCCTTTGGCTCTTAGGATCTTTCCACCACATCTTCCGCAATAGACCCTGAGCCTCAGGAAGTGTGATGGAGATGTCCCAGTGCTGAGCAGTCCACTGTCATTTCTTCTCAGCACTGTGGTGTCTTGAGTTATCCCAGTGGTCACCACCCTCTGAAAGAGAGAAGGTTCTCTAGGAAAAGTGAGAGGAGCATTATTGTACGGGCATGTACATTTTTTAAAAAGTGCTTATAAGGCAGCTTGGTGGTGTAATATATGTATTTAGCCAAACAACAGCAGGCATTACTCCCCTAGGGGTCATGACCTCTCCCTGTCCAGACCAATTAGAGAACAGTTGGTTTCTCCCACAATAGATATGCCACTATTGCCCCAGTTGGCACATTTGGCCTGGCTGGTCAGTCTGGCTGGGTGTCTCTACACTACCCCATGAAATCATTTGCATGGTTTTGTTCTGACATCTTGCTGTTGGAATGGGCATTTTCCAGGGGTGAGTTCCACAACTCTTAGATTCTCAAAGATTTCATGACTCAAGACACAGTTCAGGGCTGAGGTGATGGCTCAGTGGTAGGGGTGCCTGTTTGCCAGCATGAGGGCCCGAGATGGTCTGAGCTCAGTTCCCCAGCACCCATGTGAACAGCCAAACACAGTCACACATGCCTGTGACCACCGTCATGGGGAGAGAGAGAAACAGGAGAACCACTGAGGCTTACTGCTCAATAGTAGACTCCATCTCAAGGAAACAAGAAGAGCCAAAGAGAAGACACATGACATTCTCCTCTGGCCTCAGCCTGCTGTGAGCATGGAGTCATGTATCTACACACCCACGCACACATGCACACACACATGCATCTACACATACATACACACTTGTGCGCATACACACATGCAGACACACATGCATCTACACACATGCACACACATATGCATCTACGCACACACACATGCATACACCACACATATACCACCTACACACAAGGAAAAAAGAATAAAAACCCAGCACTTGGGAGGCAGAGGTAGGAGGATCACTGTGAATTCGAGACCACCCTTAGACTACATAGTGAATTCCAGGCAGCCTGGGCTAGAGTGAGACCCTACCTCAGAAAAAAAAAAAAAGTTCTACCTCAGAAAAAAGAAGTTCATTAGAATCCTTTGTATACAGGAATAAGCCTGTCACTGAGTCCCACCAAATCTCACAGCCTGCATTTCATATGTTCCTAGGTGACTCATGTACAGGAAGAAATTTGGGGAAGAGCTTCTTTCCTCAGTAAATCCTGTCCACCAAATCAGATGACAAATTCTGAACCAGGCCAGATCTCCTGAATGGCCCCAGGGTAATCATCCCCCAGGGTGCTTATTGAAGTGTACAGGTGTGAAGCATTTCCACATCTGCTTCTGCAGTACATCTGGACTGCAGCTGAGGAATTTGCTCCGTCAGCAGGTGTTCAAGGAAGACTATGGCTTTAAGGAAGCTTCCCCAGGCCCCCACTCTGGAATGCATTCCTTCCATGTTCTGTCAGCACTTTGTTCTCTCTCTTGTGATGCTTTTTGAGACAGGGTCTTACTATGTAGCCCAGGGTGGCCTCAAATTTAAGATCTTCCTGCCTCAGTCTCCTCAGTGCTGAGATTACAATAATCTGCTCACCTGGTGTTAAAATTACTTATTTTGGGGGCTGAAGAGATAGCTCAGCAGTCAAAGGCGCTTGCTTGCAAAGCCTGATGAATCAGGTTCAGATCCTCGGTACCCACATAGAGTCACATGAACAAAGCGGCACATGCATCTGGAGTTCATTTGCAGTGGCAAGAGGCCCTGGCCCATTCATATTCTCTCTCTCTCTCTGCTTGAAAATAAATACATTTAAAAAAATACTTCTTTTACACACCTGTTTACACACCTGTGCATTCCTTCCTTTTGATTTGCTGTGGGGGTGCCTGTACCCATACAGTGCCTTCCTTCAACAGTGAGTCCGTGAATAACTGTGATCAACTAATACGAGTCCACTGGACAGGTCAATGGGGTATTAAGACAAAAAGTAGCTTTTGTTTCAGGCAGCCACTTCTCAATGAGATTTTCTTGTGAATATCCAAATCAGGTTGTTACAGGTTCAAACTGAAATTTATTTTCATCCCCTGACTGGGCCTCTACTTCCTCTGGTGGCCTGTCCTTAGGGTAGTTCCTATGAACCACCCAGAGCCTCTTCCAGCCCCTGCCACCTTCAGCCTTACAGGCCAGCCAAGGACCTTCTGTGACAGAAAATTCCTCTAGCTGACCACAAGCTGCATGAAGAAGTTATTTGCTTTGGTTTGTTCTAAACTTTCTTTTTAACCAGTTGCTCGCTTTTAAGGGAATAACCATTAAAAGAGAAATTAATGCAGTCATTTTGTTGTTGGGGTGGTATTAAAGGAACAGAGCGGTTTAAAAATTTCTTCCAGAATGCCTGATTTAATTTTAAATTCTCATTTTTTTTCTCCTGAATGTATAAATAAATGCAAGATGTGTCTATTTTGTTTTTTTGCTTGTTTGCTTATTTTTTTTTAATTGGCTTCTGTGAGGCAGGGTCTCATTCTATCCCAGGCTGACCGGAAGCTCACTCTCCCAACCCTGCCTAGCTTCCCTGATCACATAAGACCAGGTGGGTTCAGGGTAGTATAACCGTAAACTAGAACTCACTCTGTAGTTTAGGGTGGCCTCAAACTCCCGGTGATCCTCCTGCCTCAGCCCCCAAGTGCTGAGACTAAAGGTGTGAGCCGCTGTTGCAGTTCATTTCTCATTGCTGGGACAAACATCTGGGCAGGAGCAGTTTACGGGATGCAATGCTTTATTTTAGGCTTAGAGGAAGTTCCATCGTGGTGGAAGAAGCTGACTCACTTCCATAGATCCACAGCAGAGACATAACAGCCAGCAAGCACCAACAGCCAGAGCTCAAGCTTGGCTCTCAACACACCATAGGGCTGGACTAAACATTAGCCATCCCTCCTCCAGCAGGCTGACAGAGAATTAAGTAGGAAGTCAATCAAAAAGTGTGCCACCATGTCCAGACATTTTTCTGGTCTTATAAAATAAAGAAAAAAACATGTAAATGATGCACAGAGTCCACAGAGATGATTTTATCTATGGGGAGGATTGGCATAGATGGCCATGTCAGATGCTTGTGGCACCGTCAGACTTTCTGCAGCCAGAATCAATGTTTTAATGCCTAAACCATCTTGGCCTCCCAGGCAGAGAAGGATGTGAGGACAGGACAGAGCCAATCAGCAGAGACTCCAGGGGAGGGAGGAGTCCCATGAGTACCAAAGAGGGAAGAAGTCTTACTGCCACTGTGAAAGTACCCCTGCCAGCCCTCAGGGACAAGGAAGGAACTGAAAACCAACTGCAGCAGCATGAACTCTAGCTCCATTCCAGATACCCTTGTGGTCTCTCAAATCTTTAAAGTACATCTTCCCTGGTTACCCAGCGCCCGCTGTCAGCCTCCCCAGTCTCTGAAGAGGCACTTAGGTAATTAGACACAAGATGACAGGCTGTCCTATCATGCTTAGACAGGGAAGGAGATTCATAGAGATGAGGCTTTTTTAAAAAGATTGATCTAGGCTGGAAAGATGGATCTGTGGTTAAAGGCCTTTGCTTGCAAAGCCTGATGGCCTGGGTTCAATTCTCCAATACCCACATAAAGCCAAATGCACAAAGTGGCGGGTGTGTCTCAAGTTGTTTGTGGTGGCAAGAGGCCCATGCTTTCTCTCTCTCTCTCTCTCTCTCTCTCTCTCTCTCTCTCTCTCTCTCTCTCTCTCTCTCTCTCTCTCACATAAATGAATTTTAAAGAACTTTTTTAAGATCTCTTTATTTTGAGGGCTAGGGAGATGGCTCAGAGGGTTAAGAATTTACTGTGCAAGCATGAGCACCAGAATCCTAATCCACACCTTTGTGAAGTCCCAGGTGTGGTGGGATGCACCTGTAACCCCAGGTATGGTAGGGTGGACCTGTAATCTCAGGTGTGGTGGGGTGCACCTATAACCCCTGGTGTGGTAGG
>PVHP010042390.1:0-15014 GCA_004024765.1 Zapus hudsonius
GTTGCAATGCAGCCAGACTTGGTGGCGCATGCCTTGAATCCCAGCAATTGGAAGACAGAGGTGGGAGGACCTCTGTGAGTTTGAGATCACTCTGAGACTACAGAGTGAATTCCAGGTCAGCCTGGGCTAGAGAGAGACCCTACAGGTTCCATGCATTAAAGACTAGTTGTAGCAAGGGGATCATTAGGGTCAGTGGCTGATGGGGGCAGCAGGCCATTGGGATCCTCTCTCTCTCTCTCTCTCTCTCTCTCTCTCTCTCTCTCTCTCTCTCTCTCTCTCTCTCTCTCTTCTTTTTCAGGATTCATTGTGCTTGGCACCTGCCACCTGCTCTTCTTCCCCTGGAAAGTCCCAATTCTGCCTCTCCAAAGGTTCTCCTTCCTTCAAGGTTCAAATCAACTCCCGGCAGCTTTTTGGGATCCCTCCAGTCTATCTGGATCTTCTGGAGCCTGATTTCCCAACTTCTTGTTTCTCCCTTCAAACAAATCATTAGCACCACACAGTGGGGCAGGGAGATGCCTGATTCTCCTTCTTCTGATTCTTCACTGTGCCTAGTATTATAGTGCACACCTAGCAAGCATCTTACTTCTAATGTTCTTTTTTGTTTTGGGTTTTTCAGGGTAGGATCTTGCTCTACCTAGCCCAGGTTAACATGGAATTCACTATGTAGTCTCAGGCTGACTCAAACTCAGGGTGATCCTCCTACCTCTGCCTCCCAAGTGCTGGGATTAAAGTGTGTGTCACCACACCTGACTCCCTAATGTTCTTCAATGAAATAATTTAAGTAAAATAAATGCCTGCCATGTAACAGATGATCAATAAAGCTTTTTTATATCTGAAAGGACAAATTTTCAGCTGAAAAATGAACGAATGAGGGAGGAGACAGTCACCCAATCATTGGCAGATAAGGCAGGAGCAAGCATCGTAGGACACTGGGAGCGGCCTGGCACTAAAGAAGAACCCAGCCCTCCTTACGGGCAGGCTATGAGCTGGATGGAAAGTGGGCACCTAGACGGGTACTTTCACCATGTTGACAGTGTTCACAATACAACACCCGAAAGGACATTTTTGATCATCTGAATCAGTTAATTTACCAACACAGATTGTTGAAACATCTTTATTTATTAGCAAAAAGAGGGAGACAGAGAATGGGCATACCAGGGCCTCTTGCCACTATAAACAAACTCCAGACACATGTGCCACTTTGTGCCTCTGGCTTTAGGTGGGCAATGGGGAATTGAATCCGGGTTGAGAAACTTTGCAAGCAAATATCTTTAATCACTGAGCCATCTCCTCACACCCCCCCCAAAAAAAAGGATTTAATAGACCTTTGTATTTTACCTACTGTATTATAAATATTTGTTGACAATCTCATATACATAGATACATATACCATTATCATAATCCTCTCCCATAACCCCCTCCACTGAACCCCTTTTTCTTTCCAACTAATCTAAGAAATTCTTTGGGAGGGGATAATCAAGACTCTTTAATAATCCAGAATACCCAGAGAGAAATAAAGGCAGTTTTAAGACATCAGAGGAAGTTATTTACTATAGTAGAGTGTGAAACAACCCAATGTTTACATTGAATCTTTCATTAGCAAACACTTGAGTTGGTACGACTCCTGTAAGGCATGATTTTCCCCTCAACAGTCAACACAGCACTGTGGTTTGGTTTTCCTGACTTGAGATTTTATCGAGCAAAGGAAATGCAATATTTGCATGGAGTCTACCATTAGAGCACCCCTGGTCCAGAAATCAGAAATGCTCCTTGGGCTGGAGAGATGGCTCAGTGGATAAGACACTTGCCTCCAGTGCCTAAGGCCCTGGGTTCAATTCCCCAGGACCCACATAAGCCAGGCCCACAAGGTAGTGGCCCTGGTGTTCTCTCTCTGTCTCTCACTCTCTCTCTCTCTGTATCTCTGCTCGAAAATTAATAAATAAAAATATATTTTAAAAAATGCTCCTTAAACTGAATTTTTTTGAGTGTCATAGCACTCAAGTCATGTCAAATTTGAAACACCATAACCTAAGAAATTCTTACATGTCTCGTTAACTTTTCAATAAGCCCAATAGAGTTCACCTTGGTGGCATAACTTCAGGGAGGCTTCTGCCCCAAATCATGTTTGTTCACCCACTCTAAAATCTGGAAGAAAGCCTGGTGTGGTGGTGCACGCCTTTAATCCCAGCACTCAGGAGGCAGAGGTAGGGGGATCACCATGAGTTCAAGGCCACCCTGAGACTCCTTAGTGAATTCCAGGTCAGCCTGGGCTAGAGTGAGACCCTACCTCAGAAAACCAAAATAAATAAATAAATAAATAAATAAATAAATAAATAAATAAATAAATAAAATCCGGAAGACCATGATCAAGTATCAAAGTGATTTATTCACTATTAGAGATAAGGCTTAACCATAGTCTTCCCAGTAGTCACCGATATCATCACCCAAAGGAGACCAAAGCACTTAGAGGTGGCTGGGGGTGTGGCTCCATGACAGAGTGCTTGCCTGGCATGTACAAAGCACAACAGTATTTTGATTTAAATTCATTCTAAAATCTTCCCAGGACCACCCCTTTCTTTCCACATCATCTATGCAGAGATGACTCATCGGTTTATATCTCCTCTCCAAGCCTCTGTCTCTTCTTATTCCAAACGAGCGGGCATCACCCATGACAGCTTTGTCTAGGTTTATGCTCACCCTTTCCCTCAATTGGTCACAATTCATTTTCCCCCATTTTCTCATCTTCTGTTAGTGAAACATGTTTATTCTAATAAACTCCAGGCATTTCACCTCGGTACTTTCTAACCTCAGCCAAACCTATTCACCATGTTACAATCAAAGCAAAATTTCAATACTTGTCTCAGACCCACCACTATGACAGGCCTTTGCAAAAACTGATTTCTTGATTTTTTTAACACTTTGCTGATAATTTTCATACATGTGCATAATGTACTTTGCATTGTTAATATGGATATATTTGAGAGAGAGAGAGAGAGAAAATGGGTGAACCAGGGTCTCCCGCCACAGCAAAGGAACTCCAGACATACATGCCACCTGTGCGTCTGGCTTTATAGTACTGGGGATTGAACCCAGGCTAGCAGGCTTTGCAAGCAAGTACCTTTAACCAATGAGCCATCACTCCAGAACCATAGTGTATTGTTTAACTTTTTATTGACAGCTTTCATAAGTATAGACAATAAACCATGATAATTCCCTCCCCCAACCCCATAATGTAGTCTTAAAATATTGTTGTCTATTTATTTACAAGGAGAGAGACTATTGGCATGCCAGAGCCTCTTGCCACAGAAAAGGAACTCCCCATGCATGCACTGCTTTGTGCATCTGACTTTTCACGGGCCCTGAGGAATCAAACCCAGGCCATCAGGCTTTGCAAGCAAGTGCCTTTAATGGCAGAGCTATCGCTCCAGCCCTCGCATAATGTATTTTTTAAATATTTTATTTATTCATTTTTCAAGCAGAGAGAAAGAGAGAGAGAGAGAGAGAGAGAGAGAGAGAGAGAGAGAGAGAGAGAGAGTGCACCAGGGCCACCACCTTGTGGGTCTGGCTTATGTGGGTCCTGGGGAATTGAACCCGGGGCCTTAGTCACTGGAGGCAAGTGCCTTACCCGCCAAGCCATCTCTCCAGCCCCCATTATTTTCTTTTATTCACCCTCCCCCTCCCCTTCCACTGAACCTCTTCTTTCTTCTTCTGTATGACTTTCTCCCCTCCTCCATCATCCATGACAAAACGCTGATGAGTCCAACATAGTGCAGGTGTTGTACAGGTAGCAACAGCCTCTTTCGGGTCATAAATGCAATGGCCACTTCCTATCCCCATCCACTGGCTCTTCCATTCTTTCCACCTCTTGCCAGTGTCTCCTGAGCCTTGTGGGATGGGAAAGAGATGTCTCCTTCAGTGCTGAGCACTCAACAGTCACTGATTCTCAGCACTCTGATGAGTTTTGAGTCTCCCCAGAAGTCACCGCTGTCACGGCTGCAGAAAGAAGCTTCTTTGAGGAAAGGTGAGAGCAGCGCCTTTGGCACCTATGGACGCAAACTTCAATGTTCAGAGGTAACTTGATGGGCCCAACATTCCCATTTAGCCAAACATCAGTTGAAGCTTCCCCTCTGGTCTATCACCTTCCCACCCGGAGGCTTTTCAATACCAGGCATGAATTCCTTCCCCTCATAAAGCAGGCCTTTCATTCAATCAGTGGACAGTTGGTTTCCCTCATTATAGACTGATTTCTTGATTGAAACAAGAATTTTTCAAGTAAAAAAATTATTGAGCTCCTTGCTGATGGATGGTGCTGGCTCTCTGCTCCAGCCCTGCTTTCCAGCCCTGACAGATTCCCCCTGCGCCTGTAAGCAGAAAGAAACACGCATTCATGAGCTGAAAAAAAATTATTTGAACATTTTTTTATTTGAAAATATTTTTGAGGAATTTTTAAAAATAAAAATATTTTTAATTTTTAAAAAATTTTATTTATTTATTTGTTTGTTTGTTTGTTTGTTTATTTATTTATTTGCAAACAGAGAGAAACAGACACAGAGAGAAGTGAATGGGTGCCTCCAGCCACAAATGAACTCTGTGTGCATGCGCCACTTTGTGCACCTGGCTTTAGGTGGGTACTGGGAAATCAAACATGGGTCATTAGGTTTTACTGGCAAGCCCCTCAACCACTGAGTCATCTCTCCAGCCCCAATTTTCTCTTCTTAATAGCCCAACTTCTTCACATTGCAGCTCAAGTATCAGTCTCCTCTGCTGTTTTGGTTTGCTTTTAGGGCTAAGTCCAGTCTCCCTGTCTCCCAGCACTTGGCACATCTCCTTCTTAGTAACTTGCGATCTGATGTAGATGTGCATTACTATAATACCTCAGTAGTCTAAGTCATAAAGGGAGGCATGTGTCTAATATTGTTTTTACTTTCATTGATTTTCATTCATTTTTATGTACCATGTCTGGAACATAGTAATTGCTCAAAAAAAATGTGCTGGCTAGGGCTGTGGAGACAGTTCAGTAGGTAGTGTTTGCTTTGCAAGCATGAGTACTTGAGTCTGATTCCCAGTATCCTTTAAAAAAGTCAGGGGGCTTGACAGATGGCCCAGCAGTTAAGGCACTTGCCTGCAAAGCCTAAGGATCAGGTTTGATTCCCCAGTATTCACGTAAAGCCAGATGCACAAAGTGACAAGACACTTGCATCTGGAGTTCATTGGCAGTGGCTGGAGGCCCTGGCATGCCCCCCTCTCTCTGTGTCTTCTTGCAAGTAAATAAAAATATCTTTTAAAAGTCTGGCATGGCAGCACATCTCTGTAATCCCAGCACTGGAGAGGCAGAGACAGGATGATCCCTGGAGCTCCCTGACTATCTTGTCTAGCCTAATTGGTGAACTCAAAACCAATGACAGAATGGAGTTCCAGAGAATCACACTCCATGCATACACATCACTGCACACACTCATTTCACAAGACACATATGAATACACTTAATACACATATAAGCAAACACAAGGGAAAAAATACAGGTGCATGAATATATCATTAACATATAAATAACAAACATCAAATTCTTTCCCAACCACCAATTTTTATGACAGATTTAACCAAGAGAATAACAGAGCATTTTCTTGAAGAACATATGCAAATGTAACCGATACATAATAGGCACACAATTTTGTCAAAAGTCACCCACTTTATAATTTTCCTGGAGCCAGTGATCTGCTATCAGCCTCTCTCTGAAGTTATGGAGAACAGGACGAAGGCAATGCAATTTGCTAATAAAATATTTCTTTTTTTTTTCTACTGTTGCTTCCTAACATTCTCTGCTTTGTGTAAATTTACTGTGACACACACACACACACACACACACACACACACACACACACACACACACACACACACACCATGAGACAAATTAAAAAAGAAAGTTACAAGGATTTCCACTGTGCATGCTAAGCAGCATGTCTTGGAGGGACGAAATACAGGTCTTCCCTTTACACAGATGCTCTGGTCTTCAGGCCCAGATAAAGAGGATTTTCTACCAAGTGAATTATCTCCAAATGCATATGGGTCAGAGAACTCAGAATTTCAGATGAGCTTCCTCAGTGTGTCAGTGAGACACTGAACAGGATAAATGTCTGATCCCCGTGAGTTCACCTAAGGACATATTCCCAATAAGGAAAAGCTGTGTGGCATATGATTGTTTTATAAAACAGTGTGAAGAAAATTGTTTGGCACTTTTTGCACATGACAGACTCACAACAATTCATTTCTTTAAATATGAAACCCCAAATCACCCCATCGAAAATTATGTTTCCTACCAAGTTTCCTCAGTCACTGCACATAGGAAGGAAGAGGGGCCTAGAGGTAGCCCCCTAAGATCTCCTCAGACATTTCCTCTTCCACTTAAAGAATCCTGTTCAAGATATTTCTAGTCATTCATTTCTCGGCTACAAATGAGCCCAGTGTTTCTCAAAGGATCTCATGTGTAAAGTGAGATGAAATGCTTTCCGTCTTCAAAGTCCTTCCAGTTCTGAGTCATTAGATACAGACCTGATCATCTGACTGGATTATTTCATCACAGAGTTTGTTCAAGTACATGAGTATTTAACAAAGAGGTCCCCACCTTCTGGGAAGTGTCCACCCATTGGAGGAATTGGTCCCACCTTACAGAGTGAGCAGGGACAAAGTAGGGGCTACTGGATCAGCAGGGAGAGAGACAGCCCTCTGTGGCAGTGAGTCTGCAGGGACAATGATTCGGTGGTGACACTCCAGCAGGCACTGGCCACATTCCCTTCTTATTGCTGGATCTTCAGCACTCAGGGACTGACGTCACAGATGTCTCCTACAGCCTTGACCTCCAAGACTCAGGACTTCTGGTCACACCAGTGTCTATAAAGCAGCCCTCAGTGGTTTAAAAAAAAATCTTTCAAGGTTCTTGACAAGGACTTTTAAGAGGGCTGGGAATATGGCTCAGTGGTTAAAGGCACTTGCTTTCAAAGCCTGCTTACAAGCCCAGGGCCAATTCCCCAGTACCCACATAAAGCCCAAGGCACAAAGTGGCACATGTGTCTGGAGTTTGTTTGCAGTGGCAAGAAGCCTTGGCACACCCATATACTTTATATCTCTCTTTCAAATAAATAAATAAATAATATTTTAAGGCAAATGTTTAAAAAAAGAAGCACTTTTTGAAATAGGAGGCAAAACCAGTGTGGTGGTGGGAGGCAGTGGTATCAGCTACTTAAGAGACTGATCCATTGAGGCCACAAGTTCAAGACAAGCCCTGGTAGCAATAAAGAGACCCCTTTCACAACAGAAAGAAAAAGGGCTGGGGGGCGGCAGGGGAATGGCTCAGCAGTTAAAGTCACTTGCCTGCAAAGTCTGCTGGTTTGGGTTCAGTCCCCAAGTATCCACATGAAGCCAGATGCTCAAAGTGGCCTCGCAAACATGAAGATATGAATTCAATCCCCAGAACCCATGTAAAAGAGCTGGGCATGGTGGTGTGCTCCTTCTAATACCAGTGCTAACAAGGCAGGCACAGGAAGGCCCCTGGCACTCCCTGGCCACCCAGTCTAACCTAACTAGTGAGCTCCAAGCTAATGAGAAATTTTGTCTCAAAAGATGTGGGTGAACAAGCTGCTTTCACTCTTGTTTGGAGGATCTTCTCTCTTTTACAGATAGCAGAGAAAACAGAGAAGAACCAAGATCCATAAATAAGACCAGAAGATAGCTGACAGTCCACCATGAAACATGTCACCTCTACCACATCTGCCCAGACCAAGGAGAAATTGCAGAGGAAGTGATGACATGAACACTGCTCTTACTGCTAGCCTGACAACCAGCTCTAGGACGATGGTAACAAACACTGTGATCAATCAAAACCCATCAAAGCAGAAATCCAGAGGCTATAGAGAACTAAACACTAGTGCCGACATCTCTGCCATGGCTCATGGAACACTGAAGAAGAGGGGGCAGAAAGATTGTAAGAGCCACAGAGTAGGTAAGACTATCCTGAGGCACAGTTCCCCACTACTCCACAGAGACTGGGGCCTTCATGATCTACAGTGAATAACGTAACTCCACTGAGGAGGGCCCAGGGAAGTGGGGTCATGGGATTAAAGAGTGTAGCTTGTTATAATATATTTTATATTGAAATTTTAAAAGCTCATCAAAGCAGGAAAATAAAGACAGAAGTAGGTGAAGTTCTTGAAGATGACACCTGAGGGTATCCTCTGGCCTCCACATGCCCACAAGTGTAAACACTACAAGCATGTCATAGTGGTTTCATCAAGGGGTCCCCCATAACCTTGATGTGTTCTGAATACTTGATCCCCAGCTGATGGCAATTTTGAAATTGGAACCTCGCTGGAGCTGTGTTGTTGGAGGTGGGCTTATGGGGGTTATAGCCAGCTTCCCCTTGCCAGTGTTTGGCATATCTTCCTGTCGCTGTTGGCAGTGCTGTGGTGGAGGTGATGTCCACTCTCTGCTCATGCCATCATTTTCCCTGCCATCATGGAGCTTCCCCTTGAGTCTATAAGCCAAAATAAACCCATTCCTCCTATCAACTATCTTTGGTCAGGTTCTTTGTCACAGCAATGAGGAAACTGACTATGACAGTTTTAGTACCAAGAGTGGGGTCTGTTGTTGCTGCTGGAATCCTGATTCTGTGGCTTTGGCCTTAATGTGGAAGGACTTGAAACCTTGGCAAAAGAGACACCTTGTAGAGTTGTAAGTACAGCTTAACGGATTCTGGTTCGAGTTGAAAGACCTGTATACAGTGAGAACTATGGACTGTGAGGTCTGGTTTATGATGGTGAGAAAGAACTTTGTTGGGACTGGTCTAGAGGCAGTGAAAGAAAGGCTTGGTATAGTCCTCCTGCCTGTATCCTGAGAATTTGTGCAGGATTGCTTTGCATAGAAATGGACTGGTGTGAGCAGATGGAGATGGCAGAAAGAAATGAAATATCTGGGCTGAAACTGCTGCCTGTTCAGCTGTGATTGTTTGAGAGATTATAGCCATTGAGATGGAGCCAGGTGATCTGCACTGGGGCAACAGGAAGAATGCAGACTCTTTTGAAATAATAGGCCTGAATGCTGAAGCAGGTTTCCTGCTCTTCAAAATTGGCTTTGTTTTCCCCAACCCCCAGATTAACAAATTGGTAGCTCACCAGGTACTATAGAGTATAACAAATGCAGGAAGAGAGAGTCATTGGATTTGCAACATGGTTTTGTTTTTTGGAAATGGCCATTGGCAGTATAAAGCAGGTGTGTTGGATCATCTGCATAGAGGCCCAATGGAGCCATGAGGATGAACCATGGTTTGCAGTGGAGACCCCGTGGAGATGCCAGGACTATGGGATGGCTGCCAAGGAGATCTGCCAGCACCAGATAAAGTTTCCCTGGACTGTGAGTAGCCAAGCTGGAGGGGTGGAATTGGAACTCCAGAGAAAATTATAGAACTTGGAATTAGAGTGTGATGTTTGCCCTGTTTTAATCTTGTATTAGTTCAATTTGTCTTTGCTATGCCCAGTGCATTCTTTGCAGTATGAATGTTCTGTGTTGTTATGTGTTGTTTTGGTATTATGGCTTGGTTAAAGACCTTAGATTATCAGGACTTTTGGAGTTGAGCTGAATGCATTGCATTTTACATCATGTATGCTTATCATTTTATGGGGGCCAGGGGTGGGTTGTAGTGGTTTGATTCAGGTTTCCCCCATAAACTTAACGTGTTCTGAATGCTTAATCCCCAGCTAATAGCCATTTGTAATTGGAACCTTGTTGGAGCTGTGTTGTTAGTGGCAGGTTTATGGGTATTGTAGCCAGCTTCCCCTTGCCAGTGTTTGGCACACCTTCCTACTGCTGTTTGCAGTACTGTGGTGGAGGTGATGTCCACCCTCTCTCATGCCATCATTTCCCTGCCTTCATGGAGCTTCCTCTCAAATGTATAAGCCAAAATAAACCCATTTCTCCCATAATGAAATGCTTTTGGTTAGGTTCTTTTCTGGGCAGCAATGAGAAAGCTGACTACAACACATGTGTAGAGGTGGAAGGGAGAAAAAAGAATAAAAGAAAGAAAATAAATGAGCAGGCAAGGCAGGAGGGTCAAAGCTTCAAAGCTTGCTTGACCTCCATAGTGAGGTCCTATGCAAGGGTGCAGAGAAAGCATGGATGCAGGAGGCACACATTTAAGCTGCCTCAATCACCCTTCTTCCCAAAAAGAAAAAGCACTTCCAGGCCAGGTATGGTGGCGCACGCCTTTAATCCCAGCACTTGGGAGGCAGAGGTAGGTAGGAGGATCACCATGAGTTCAAGGCCACCGTGAGGCTACATAGTGAATTCCAGGTCAGCCTGGACTAGAGCAAGACCCTACCTCGAAAAACCAAATAAGAAAAAAAAAAAAGAAAAAACACTTCTTTTTCCCCTTCCAAATGAAGCACCTTGTCCCCTATTCATGAAGACCAATGTCAACTTCTTGGTTTAAAAGGCCAAGTCTATATAGTCTATATTCAAAAGTTTATTTGTTGAGCCTGCCAGAAAAAAATATATGTATAATTTAAATTTGTTTGCTTTCTTTTACAGATACTTAATATACTGCCATGCCCAGGAGAATGTGCATGCTTTTTTATTTTGTTTCGATAAGTAGTCTTGCATTGGAAGCCAAGTTGGCCTCTAATTCACAATCCTCCTGCCTCAGCCTCCCAAGCAGTAGGATTATTAGTGTTTACCACCATTTATGGTCTATTTTTTAATGTTATACAAGATAGAATGTCAACATGATTTTCAAGTCTAACACCTATAAAAATACAGTGTTTGAAAATATAGCAAAATACAATTAATTTAATACTAATATTATAAATTGAGATATGTACTTGGCTGTAATGTACATTTGTCTCGACATGGACAGACTTACAACTCCCTTTGGAATTATGTTACTTGAGTCAAAGATTGACCTTAGTCTTACATAAATATGATAAAGAATAATTTGGGTTTTGAAAGACCACAATGTGAGCTCATTATTTTAGTATCCAGTCCTGCAAGCTTTCTTTGAGTATGTTTAGCCTAAGCTGATCCTTCAATATTTATTTAATGTATGTAAATAACACATGTCCCTTCTGGCAGCGTTACTTGCATTCTAGAACAGCGGTGGCTCCATTGCCTGCTGTTGTCATTGGCATCATGAAGGGATTCTAGTTCAGGTTTCCTGAGTGACGGTAGGCACCACCCTCTCCTATTGGATCCATTATAAATAACAAGGATAATGAAGCTTACAATTACTTGCCACCCTCTTTGAAGGTCCCAAGAACAAAATGGTCCACATGTTTGTGCATAATTGTTTATTAGTTGGACCGATTACAAAGCAAATCTGAATTTACTCAACATGACGTGACTTTTTTTTCCATATTATAACTTTGAATTACAATATCTCTAAGTTAAACATAGGATACATACATAGATGTGTAGTCTGCATGAAAAGTATACCATCAATAAACTCCAAGATGTGGTGACTTTTGTTTTAGGGAAATTATTGTAATGTTAATGGCTGAATCCTACCTAATAAAAAGATATGATCTTCCTGGTATGGCAAAATGTGTGTTTCCATGATGATGACTTATATATAAATGCTCGTTTGAAATTGCTTGTCTTAAGACTGTGGGGCCTGAAAGGGGGTGTGCACCTATAATCCTAGCATTGGGAGGTAGAGGAAGAAATAACTCAAGGTCATCCTGAGCTATCCAAAGTGTTTGAGGTCAGCCTGGGCTACTTGAGAACTTGCCTCAAATAAACAAATAAAAAAGTTAAATTGAAATAAATGTGTGGGAGGGGGCTGGAGAGATGGCTCATTGGTAAGAGCACTTGCTTCACACATAAAGATGAAGAGCTGATTTCCACCCTTAAACCACACAAACAGCCAGTCAAATGCCTACAACCCAGCACTGAGGGAGTGGGGTAGAAACAGGAGGCCTGCTGGACTAGCCTGGTCAGTCAATCTAACCAAAACATCAGGAGTTCCTAGTTCAGCAAGGGACACACTCTCTCTCTCTCTTTCTTTCTCTCTCTCTCATCTCTCTCTCCCTTTTCTCTCTCTCTCTCCTCTCTCTCTCCTCTCTCTCTCTCCTCTCTCTCTCCCTCCTCTCTCTCTCTCTCTCTCTCTCTCTCTCTCTCTCTCTCTCTCTCTCTCTGAAACAAAGCAGAAGAGTGATAGAGGACACCCATTATCTTCTCTGGCCTCTGAACATGTGGGTACTACAAAGAAATTGGGGGACTTTCATGTCTAAAGTTCCATGTTGCTGACTCTCCACTATATGGTAAATTAACTATTTTAATATTGTCCTGAAAGTCTGGACTTCCTGTTGACTCGACATGCTATTTTTATATAGTAAGTTTGTTGACAATCTGATATCCAAAACTTTGTTATTTTTATCTATCTCCATAGTAACTATACATTCAGAACACTGTAAAACATTAAACCAAAGACAAAAACAAGAGCTGAGAAGAAACCACTTCGGAAGCACTAACTCCCTGAGCCAGTCGGATGCACCACAGAGTCCATCACAGCGTTCTTGTAATGGAATTAGCTGTGCCCCTTCATGGAGCCCTTGAGAACTGATGTGAAGTTGATGTGGAAAACTGCATTCACCCATCCTGCTCAAGAGGTAATGGCAAAACCAAAATTGCCTTCACTGAAATCCAAAGGGAAGGCAAATTATGCAATCAGGAGGGTGTGTTTAAGACTTGGGCAAACCGATTACTGCCATCAAGGGAGCAATTGTTGCTCTCAGCAGGAAGCTCACTGGAACTCCCCTGAGTCACTCGCAAACTATGTTGTTATGGATATGACATCAACTCATATCCACAATCATAATCCCCTAATTTTTCAATGTGGACTTCAGGTCCCAGATGATGATTTCATGGGCCACACATTCACTAGATAAAAATGACAGACTCCAAAATTATATGTAGCCAAGCGGCAGTAACCCTCTAGATGCCTACCTGGGAAGGCTAACTGCCAGAGCCCAGTAACTTACATGTTTATAGGCTGGTGTCTTCAGTACCTCTCATTATAATGCCCGGGTGCTATAACACATCAAGTATTACAAGTGAGATTGCCAAAGGCTTATGCAAACTATAAAGTGATGTTCTTGTTGGCATATGGTTCTGATAATTAAAATGAAAATAGCACGGGCAAAGTTTGTAAGCTGTAGGCAATATTAAAGGAAGTCAATGATGCTTCACCTTGTAGACAAGAATGAGAGGCTCTGGCCTAGAATCATAGATCCTACAGGTGGGAAGTGCTTTTGAGGCAATCAAGTTCAGCCACCTACCCATACAGAAGTTCTTGACGCTGCTCTTGACAAGTGGTCAGTCAGCCTCTCCTCATTCCTACCTGGTGCCAAGAACACACTACCATTATAGAGTCAAAATATCCATTGCTGAAACTTCCATCCATTGACTGTTCCTTAAAGCATTTAAATTCCATCTCTATATTGATTCAGTTGTTTTTATTTATTTATTTATTTATTTATTTATTTATTTATTTATTTATTTTGGTTTTTCGAGGTAGGGTCTCGCTCTAGTCCAGGCTGACCTAGAATTCACTAAGTAGTCTCAGAGTGGCCTTGAACTCACAGTGATCCTCCTACCTCTGCCTCCCGAGTGCTGGGATTAAAGGCATGCGCCACCACGCCCGACTCAGTTGTTTGTTGTTGTTTTTTTTTTTAAACAATACATTGCGAAAACAATAGCATTGATTGAACATTTACTGTGTGCCATGCAATGGATGAGGTGTTTTTAATGAACTATTTTTACATAGTGATTAGGAACATAACCTCCTAGGCAAGGGTGTCTGTGTTAAAATTCCAACTCCACTGTTTGCTAGATGTAAACTTTGGACAAGACACTTAACTTCTCTGTGCCTCAGTTCTTCAGCTGTTTAAAAAAAGAGATGTAATAACAATGTCTACCTTTCATATGTGAAACGTTTAAAAGTGCATTGAACACATGCAGGATGCTATCAATGTTGATGTTTCTCTTCTTCTGCAGTGCTGGGGGTTTTGCACATGCAAGGCCAAGTGTTCTACCACTGAGGTTATATATTCAGCCATAGCACTAGTATGTGCCCATTCTGCAGATGAGACTGAAGTTCAGTAAAGACGCAGGCAGCATGAGAATTTCACCTAGCACTGTTAAGTCATGACAGGAACCAAAATATTCCCCAAAGTTCTTGCATATCTGCTCTTCATGTAATTTTGTATGTTAGTTTTGCTCATTAGTCTATTTTTAAACACATTCAATTCCAGGATTCCCTTTTTAGTATCTGATTTATTCAAAGATTTTGGAACCAAGAGTGTGGCTTCCCCAAAAGAAATAGCCTTTTTTTTTTTTTTTTTTTTTTTTTTTTTGGTTTTTCGAGGTAGGGTCTGGCTCTAGCCCAGGCTGACCTGGAATTCACTATGTAGTCTCAGAATGGCCTTGAACTCATGGTGATCCTCCTACCTCTGCCTCCCAAGTGCTGGGATTAAAGCTGTGCGCCACCACGCCCGGCTGAAATACCTTAGTTATTTTTCCCATTAAACAAAATCATTTTACCAGAGATAGTAAAAGTGTTTTTGGAAAACAGTGTCACAGAATTGTCAAAAATCATGCCACTGTCTAGACATGCCTACAATCCCAGCGTTATGGATGCTAAAAAGTTAAAGAAGAAGAATCGTGAGTTTGAGGCCAGCCTGGACCACTTAGTAAGTAAGGCCTTATTGAAAAGGAAAGGGAAGAAGAGGATGGGGAAGAGAAAGAAATCTAGCCTTTAAAAAAATATTTTTAGGGGGGAGACAATCAACAGCTTTCAAATTCGACCAATTTTCCACTCAGTGAGGGGGACCCCTTGTTTGGAACTAGGGATTCAGGGCGATAGGCACCGGATCCCGTACTTTTGGGCTCCCAAAACAAGATGCACTATGGGAGCGAGTGACTGGGAGACTACTAAAAATAGAATCTAGGTAATTCAGAATTGTGTATATTTG
>PVHP010042391.1:0-15009 GCA_004024765.1 Zapus hudsonius
CTCAGGGAACTATGCGGAAGAGGGGGCGGAAAGATTGTGAGAGCCGTGGTGGGGGAGACTATCCAGAGGTACGGACAGGAGAACCTGGCTGATTACTAGTCTATCCATGGTCCCCTGTCACAAGGACTGATCCAGACGACCCATGGAGGAGGTTATCCAGCAGAGTGGAGAGGGGAGGGCAGTGGGGAATTGGGGATAACAACTAATTGTTTGCCCACTAAATAAATGTTGTAACTCATTATGGACAATAAAAAAAAAACAAGACTGAATTATGTCTAAAACCCTTGAACACCCTTCCCCAGGCAAAAGGTAAGACCCTATTGCTGAAGATACCACAGACTATTATCACACAACACTGAGAGACCCTCCTGGATCCAGAAAGGTAACCAGCTTCCAGATTCTAGCTTGTATAGTGCTGAAAGGTGTTACATGAGCTGCCTGGTGAAAGTTGCCAATGATACTAGGAGAAAATAGAGGCCATTGATATATAACACTTACTGATGTTATGACAATGCTGAGGACATTGCTTTGTGGCAGAAAACAGCAAGCCAAAAAGTGGTGATCTATGCAATAGTTGCACTAAACCTAGGTGGGTAATGAATGGCTTACCCACCTGATTGGCTAAGAATACATTGAGTAGCAAGGAACCCTAAACTGGAACTGGGATCTGAGGCAAACTCCTATGGAGACCAAGAACATGAACCCAAAGGGGAAACTCCCACTAACCAGGAGTCTACAGAGAGGCCACACTCATTAGAATATCACCAAATTAACAATGTTTGTTTCACTTAACCTATAGTAATCTTATACTCTGTTGGAGATTCTGTTTGTATTTTTCAGAAGGCAGTGAGAACCATGGACAACCCAATTCCACCAACAGGACATGAGGTGATAGCTAACACCCAGGCAGGTGATGAACCACCCCTAATTTTTCTTACAGGGCCCAAGTGAATCTTTTGAGGAAGTGGCAAGATGAGGGATAGAACTATCTCCACATAGAGTCAGATAACCTTTGAAAGGGTAATGTAGTAAGACACCAAGGATATCCAGGACAGTCCAAAGCAGAAACACAGACACTCTTAAGATATCAACAGTAAAGAAGACTTAAAACTCATCCACCATGCCCCAAGGAAATTTTCAGAAGAGAGGTTGGAATGATTGTAGGAACCATGGTGGGGAAGACTATCCAAAGATATTGTTCCCCTCAATGACAACATTAAAAGAAAAAAAAAACTGGCTATTTCTTATACACTTCATAACCTCTTATCATGTGGAATAATCCAGCAATCCCACTGAGGGGGACCTCCAGAGGGTTGGGGACACGGCAGAGGGAAATGGGGGTACCAGCACAAGACTTGTTCATATAATGTATCTAATTATCACAAATAAATATGTTAAAATATTTTTATTATTTTTATTCTGTATCAACTCTTTAAATCTTTATGTGTCTGTATGGTTGTGTGTGTGCCCATATGGGTAAGTGTGATCACATGTGTCATAGCATAGATGTGGAGATCAGAGGACAACCTTAGGTGTTAGTCCTCATTTTCCTCCTTGTTTGAGGCAGGGTGTCTATTCATAGCTGCATAATCCAGGCTAGCTCTTTTCTCTATCTCACATCTCACTATAGGTGTACTGGAATTAGACATGTATACTTCCTTGTCAGACTTTATGTAGATTCTGGGAATCAAAGTTTTGTTTTCATGATTGCACAATAAACCCTTTATCCACTGAGCCATTGTCCCAGGCCAAACCACATGCTGCAGTCAGAATCTCATTGCTAGCACAAAGAACTCAAGCAAAAACAACTTGTGGAGGAAATGGGTTTGATTTGGCTTACTGGCTTGAGGGGAAACTACATGCAGGGAATATTATTGTATGTGCAAAGGTTGGACATCACCTCCATGACAAAATCAGATGAACAAGAGCCAAAGCAGAGCTTGCCCAACACTGGCAAGAAGAAGCTATCTATAACAGCAATAAGACTGCCCCCAACAATACACTGCCTCCAAGAGGCTCCAATTACCAAATTGCCACCAGCTGGGGATCAAGCATACAGAGCACATATGTTTATGGGGAATACCTGACTCAAACCACCACACCACAATATCATAAGGGTCATATGTGTTATTTTGTTCTTTCATAGATTATAATACTAAAATATAATAAATCTTTGCTTAACCACAAGTTGTACACACATGTAAAGATTTGTATATGTATGTGTGTATGCATGTATGCATATTTTTTCTTCAAAATGTTTATAGATTTCATTTTTATATTTAAACCTATGATCCATTCCAAATGAATTTTATACAAAAAGGCTATGTTTCAATTCATTTTAACATCGATATTACATATTTCCCTAACCAATTTATGAAGACAGTTCTTCTTCTGACAAAAATCTGCTGCATTTTGATTAAAAGTCATCTGTCCCTACATGTTTAGGTGTATCTATGGAATGAACACTGTTGCATTTATCATTTCTGTTTATTTGTGCTAGTGCTCCATTGAATAAGTATTATTTATTAGATTTGGAACAAAGCAATGCATTGTTACCACTTTGTTCCTCTCTTTCAAACATGTGACCCTTTACATTCATATTCATCAAAGACTCAGTTTGTTAATATCTGCAATAAATATTTCTGTGATATAAAATTTGATTGCAATGAATCTATATCAATTGTGGGAAAATTGGCATGTTAATAATTTTAAATTATCTCATTACTATGGCAAATCTCTATATTCACTTATTTTTTTCTAGTAACTTCAAGTAATGTGGAATAGTTCAGTATATAAGACTTTACATATTGTAAGATTTGTTGATAGGTCTTTAAGTTTTGATGATATGGTGAATAATCGTCTATTTTTTAAATAGCCTTCATTTTTCTTCACTAATGTGTAAAAATGCATCATATATTATTCAGTAGCTTTGATAACCATTGGGTTTATTAATGCATGATGGTGTCAGTTATGAATAAAGCTATTTTTTAATTTTTCTATGACAAAATGAAGATTTTTTTTCATTTTCCTTCTCATTTTACACTGGCTAGTTTTATCAGTATAACAATGAATGCAAAAAAAAGGAGTAGAGATCCTTGCATAATCACTGTTAGGAAAATTCAGACTCTTCATATTTTTTAGATAATTTTAGTTGAGCAAGACCTGTGAATTTGTTGTCTCAGATATGGTAGTTTTTACTTCTTAAGGATCTTAAAGGTCTATTACAAACATGCTTAAATTTAACTGTTTGAGTGCATAGACTATAGTGCTAATAATTGCATCAATATCATAGGATGTTAAATAAATATTGTGTCAGTTGTAATATTATTTCAATTTTTGCATAGTTTAAATGATAATTTCATTTAGATTTGTGAAAATATCCTTTTAGATGGTTAGGGGCGAGTTCTGATTTTCTATATTTTCTGTCATAATTTTCTCAATTTTTTTATATCTGAATTTGGGATCATTATCACATAGTTACATTCGCCCTTTATCTTTTGTTTGTGTCACAAATAATTTAACAACTTTGTCAATTTAAACAGATTTTTATGGTATATTTTATGCCTTTCCAAAATCAATGTTATATATGAATATGCTTCAAAACAATAAAAGATTAAACAGGAAAATTTCATAATATCTTCAGGAGATTAAGGAAAACACAATTTTAGACTATAATTTTCAATTAAAGTATTGCAGCAAGCCAGGAAATTCTGTAAGGGGAAAACAATCATAAGTAAAAATCGAAAGATATCCATTTTTGTTGCTCTACAAAAACACATGTTTTAAAAAATATATAGTAATTTTATTTTTATAGTCCTCTCCTTGGAAATATGGCTTAATATTTATTATATTTATATATTAATTTGGTGAGATTTCCTATATTTTCTTATTAATTCATTCCAGGATAGATCATAGAAAATCCTTTTAGGATTCAGATTGTTTACACTTTTTAGTAAAGCATAATATTTCAATATGAAAACTGAATAAAAAACAATGAAACATTTCAAGCAGTATAAAGTGTCAGTACTTTTCAAACAATAAGTAACTAGGATGTGATTACTACAGAAAAAATCAAGACGACTTATTAAGGCAAAACCTACATACTGAGCTGGAGACATGTCTCAGCGGTTAAGGTGCATGCCTGCATAGGCCGAAGCACCCAGGTTCAATTCCACAGTACCCACATAAAGCCAGGTGCACAGGATGGCACATGCATCTGGAGTTCCTTTGGTGTACCCATTCTCTTCTCTGTATCTGCTCCTCTCGCATAAATATTTTTTTTAAAAAAACCTACATACTTAGATGTAATGTCTATGTGGTGGCAATGGAATGTAATCAATTGAAGGACATGAGACTGTTAAAAAATATGCTGCAAATCACTGATTACATCCCTATGCACTGAAATCAGAATGTTTTAATTAATAGATTCTACAATAATTAGGTCAACTTTGCTAAGAACTTTGGGAAAGAGACATGGCTAACCAAGTGCAGAGCTGTGGAGAATTGTCCTTTCCTGGCCCAGGCAATAATGAGAAGCAGTGGGTACAGAAAATTCTAATATAGTGTAAGAATGAAAATAAATCAACCCTTCTATCCACTATCAATTCTAGGTAACTTCAGCTACTATGAACTTTTCATCTTCCTTAAAACTCCTTCTTCATGATGTTGCCATAGAAGAGTTTACCATCAAATATATAAGGCTGACTTAGGTATGTTTATGAGTTAATTATTCATGACTCTTTTTATTTATATGTTATTCCCTTATTGCCAGTCCTCACTGTCATTTCCTTATTAAAAGCATGGTGATAAAATGTATGCATTTATTTCTAAATATTTGAGTACTATTAAATATATATTATAGATTAAATTTATATACTTGTTATTATATAGCATTGCTTCTTACTGATGCATTTAACATTATTTTCACGATCTAGCAATGTTGCTATGTTTTTATTTAATATATTTCATTTTGTTGTGATGGAATTTCTCAGATCCCGTTCTTGGTATGTAAACTTTAAATCGTATTCTGATTTTTAATATTATACAGATATCTGACTGGGCTAATTAAATATATATATTTTTATTTTTAATATATATTTTATTTATTCATTTTCAAGCAGACAGAGAAAGAGAAAGAAAGAGAGAGAGAGAGAGAGAGAGAGAGAGAGAGAGCACACTAGGGCCACCACCTTGTGGATCTGGCTTATGTGGGTCCTGGGGAATTGAACCAGGGGCCTTAGGCGCTGAAGGCAAGTGCCTTAACCGCTGAGCCATCTCTCCAGCCCTAATTAAATATATTTTAATTGCCTACTAAATGGTATTTTACTTTTGCAATTGAAATCCAACTAAATATTTTGATAATACCAAAATGAAGTACTTAAACATTTCTTAAAAAATCATGAAAAACAGCAGTGTAGTTATTCATATATGACTTTTTATACTTGATTTAATTAGATAGGAAGAAGATTTATCTGTTGAATAATTATGTCAACTAATATTTTCCAGAAAGATTTTTTTTAAGCAGCAACTAGGCTTGAGGCAATTCTTAGGCTTGATTAGTAAGAAAGAATAGCTGGTGATCCTTTCAATTTTATAATAGGATAATTGCTAATTTGATTAATTTCTTTCCATTTTTATTTGGCCTCTGGCAAATCCTTGTCCCTAGCTGAAGGACAAAGCTAACACATTTTACCTGTCTGAATTAGATGGAGAAAACAGCAGCTTTCCTCAGTTGACCCTCTCTCTTTTTGAATGCTGAGCCTGTCATAGTGCTCCATGATTCTTGCTGGGATCACTGCTTTCTTTATGAGGTGGACCAAGAAGTACAGCCCAGTTCAGGTACATTAGTCTTTTTGCTTCTTCTCCGTTTCAAGTAGGACTGTCAACATTTCAAGAAACAGTAGGCATTTTATGTGAATCATAGAAATGAAATGCTCAGCTTTTGTGCCAAGAGAAGATAAATTTCTTTTGGAAACATGAGTTGTTAAGGTTTTTCAAGTTTCTTCCTGTAGTTTCTATTTAGGTAAAATCTCTTCAGAATGAAAATGCTCCTATATGTGGACATAAAATGTAGAGGATAGTGAAGAAGCCATGAGCCATGTATGTGACAAGAGCCCCTTGGTTCTGAGCATATGCAGTATTTTGTCCATAAAGGGATACTGTTGATGTGTGTACATAAATATAAAAAAATCATTTCAGTGGATATAATTACTTGATTATTTGCTTATTCTATATGTTTGTATTTTCATATCAAATTTGAGCACTTTCAACACAAAAATGATGTTATTGAACATCATTTGATATGGCTTACATAGCAACTGATTTATGTAATACAGGCTATACTTATATTACAGGTACATACACTCTGGATAATTGATGACTTGTACATATTTGAATAAACTCAAAAATTTTATTGTTTCATTTCTTGGAAACAATGAATAAGAGTTAATTTTGAAAACAAAATAATGGAAATCAACTGGAATTTCTCATCATAAAGTCATGGGAAGGTCTGTCAATATCAAAGAATTTCTTGACTTCTCCAAACCTCTTACTCAGGAAATTGTACTTGCTATACAACTTGAAATTCATTGTTTTTCCAGAGTTGACATAGTAGCATATTATTAATTTGTATTCTTGTGAATATTCATTCATCATTGAATTGAGTTTATGATGTATAGAACACTCACAGAATAGTCAGGGACAGACACATGATGTGAATTCAAGACTGTGTTTGTCTTTAAAGCTTTGCTTTTGAACCAACTTCCTCCACACATACATTCAAAATAATTTTGTGGTCGATCTTTTCAGTTCTCTCACTGAGATGTTATGCTTAGAAAAAAAGCCTTTCTTTTTAGATGAAACAGGAAAGAGCACCATCTGTTCAGAACGAAACGGCAGGTAATAATATAATAGGATGGAGCAAAGTGGAGGATATTTGAAATTGTTTCTGTAGATAACCCTCCCATTTATACTGTGCCACACATCTGCTAGTTTCAGACACAGTTGGTATGAAGAGTTCCTTTCACCTTTGAAGACATTGAAAGTTCTAGTTTCATTGATGTCTGGTTACTTTTATTAGCATTTAAATGTACTAGTCATTTTAAATTACATATATCATTTTTTATATCAGACATTATGTTGTTTCTCATTTTATAGTAAAGCTGCTGGGTGTTTAAAACCCTCATTGTTAGTTTCTCTTTTTTTATCCTTATCTCAACCCTGTTTGGCATATCATTTGTGTATTCTTGGTAGCTTCCCCATTGACAAAAAAAATCTCAAGCCAATTTTATCAACACAAATATAACGAACATTAAAATCATAGCAGAAATGATTTTCTAGTAACATTAGGATAAAGGAAGAAGTTTGATGTATTAAAGTATAATTTATAAAGATATAAATAGACCATCACAGGGTATCATACATTTTTGAAAATATGTTTTTGGATTGTATGACTGTATATGTTACACATTTTCCTCTTATGTTGGAGTTTTTGTCCAGAGGCTTTACTGTTCTCTTTTGTCTGCATAATACTTATAAACTGGAATCTCTGAGGATTCCCCTTTATATTCTCTACTTATCCCAATAGCTACAGACTCCTTGGATGTTCCTATCAACTCACAGTACTCAAATCAGCAATGTTTTCATGAATTATAGATTCCTATTTATAATCCAGGATAGGCTCAGCACCTGAGAGTAACACACTTCAGAATGTCATGTGATTCTACCTAAATATTTTTCATAACTTAATATTCTAGAATTGATGATACAGTCACTAACATACTTAAGGCTTTTGGGCTGGAACAAATATGCTTAACATGAAAGAATAACATCTTTTTAGTGTTTCTGGGGCCAGAACACTATGAACTGCATTGTGTCTCCCTCTGAAAATTTAAATATTGGAGTCTTATCCCCTCATATAATGATTTGGAATTGAGACATTTGGGAGACAATTAGGTTAACATAATATTGTATATATACAATAACATTGGTACTTCTTGTAACTATCTTTGAGCTTCTGGGGCAAAAGACCTGACCAAAAGCAGCTGATGGGAGGAAAGTTTGTTTTGATTTACAGTCTTGAGGGAAATCTACATAATGTCATGAAAAGGATGGTAGAGAAGAAGTTGAATATCACATATTGCCATAGCAGGTGGAAAACGGCATCAAGAGTGAGCTGAGTTTTGGCAAAGGGGAGCTGGGCTATAATACCCCAAAGCCTGGTCCCAGCAACAGATCTCCTCTATTAAGGCTCCACCAGCTGGAGACCAACCATGCAAAACACATGAGTTTATAGGAGACATCTGATTCAATCCACCATAGAGGTAATTTAAGAAAAAAAAATCTGTCAGTAATAAAACACAAAGAAAAAAATACTGGCTGCCACTTGTACAATCCATAACTCCCTATCCCATGGTTTGGTCTAGAAATCCCACTGAGGAGGGCCCCCAGCAGGTTGGGGACCAGGAGGAGGGAAATGGGGGTACCATCACAAGACCTGCCCATACAATGTATCTAATAATTGACAATAAAAATGTTTTTAAAAAACAACAAATTTCTCTGGCCTCTTAAGGTCTCACTGTCTCTTTCTTGCTCCATCTACGTGTAACTCTTGCCACAGTACATGAACTTCTGACATGCACCTCTTTCTGTATCTGGCTTCACATGGGTGCTATGGAATCAAACCCAGACCAGCAGGATTTGCAAGAAGGCACCATTAACTGCTGAGCCATCTCTCCAGCCCCTCCCTCTTTCTCTCTGTCTATTTGTCTCACTCTTTCTCCTTATCTCTCTCTTGCTCTCTCTTGTTTAAGGAAGACAGACAATGCTCAGATATCTGAAGAAAGCAGCATCATTCTCACAATCCTATGAACATGTTGGCACCCTGATGTCAGAGCTCCAGTCTCTGAGACTGCAAAGTAATGAATTTACATAGAGTTAGCCAATTAGTTTATAGCATTTTGTAATGGAATCTTAAGGATACTGGGATTTTCTGCAATCTCAGAAAACCCTGATTTTCACCCTGCAAGAACTCAGTAGACTGTTGCAAACAGTAGTATGTTTTCTATAAACCAGCTTCCCCTCTGGAAGAAGTCAAATATTTGAGAATAAGGCTATATTTGAATCCCGATTATAAAATGTATTCCTGTTATAGAGATCTAATATGTAAATATTTTTCAAAAAAGAATCAATAAAATGTTCAGGTGAAAAATCAAGGGCAATACCATTTCATAGAAACTGATATCGACATCCGTGCAATCCTAACAGAAAATAATTATCCACCAAAATGAGAATGAACAGGGTTTAATTATAAAGCAGAAATTTGTAAACATATAGTTGAGTCATGTCACAGTCTATTTGAACTGTAATAACAAAAGTACCCCAGAGTAGGGAATTTATATACTCTGTTCCAAGGGGCTGGAAATTTCAAGATCATGGAGCTGGCAGATTCAGGATCACTGCTTCACTGTAATTTTTTTTTGTTGTTGTTGTTACAGAAGAGACAAGGAAGTGGTGTTCAAGCATTTTTTCTTAGCTCTTAATCTTATTTTTGAGGTCAGAGTTTTCTTGATTTAATCATGTTTCAAGAGGCCCTGCCTCTAAAGCTACAGAAATGAAGATTAGATTTCAACATGGTCTTTGGAAGGATATTTTCAGACCATAGTATTGGCTAATAAAAAATAATAATGCAGACCCTGAATCTAGCTGCCACAATAATGAGAAAAACAAAGCTATTATTATGTGGAAGGAGAGTGAATTAGATAGAGAGGAGAAGTCTTTTTCAGTTTATGGACACAGCAAATATAAAGAATCCTCAAGAGAGACCAAGGGATAACTGGCCCTATGTATCTTTCCTACAAACACCTACTGTCTTGCAAAGTCCCACTCCATTGATTAAAAAAAAATAGAAACCAGAGGGCAAAAGACACTAGGTGATGTAATCTACACAGCTCAATCTGACCAGAGAAAGAACACTGTGAAAAATATGGAAAATGGATATGCATGATAAAAGAAAGCATACTGTGTAATAAGGCCCATGAATTTCTGGATGTATATATTTCCATTTTTTCAATGAAAATAAAGGAAATTACTAATAGCTACTATACAAGAAACATAAGATTCATAAATGAAGGCTTGGGAGCTTTCATTTTTTATATCTTAATTTATGGAATATTTTATATTGTGATGATAAACTCTTCTTAAATTAACAACTTTGTATTTTATCTGGCACCATTCTGTGATAGTCCATTCTATAATTTAGGCTATGAATACTACAACTGTGTTTACAGACTCACTTTCTATTTCATGAAAACGTTATATGTATTTCTTTCTAAAATTATAGAATCATCCAGTGAGTAAAAGCATAGTCAGATCTTACTTCCTACAGTCCATTTGGAAAGACTGAGTCCAATTTTTGAAGAGATGCTATGAATAAATATTTAATTCTAATCCTAATTGCTTTAACAGAAATATTCCAGAAGGAGAGAAAAATCAAGCTAACATCTAAAGGATATGTAGAAGTTAATCAAGGGAGTTAGAGACAGAAATATGTTGCAATAAGAAGAAAGAAGATAAAAAATTCTTTATTGTGTAAGTGCACCTGTATATTTAAAAAAAAATGAAACACTTGAGTGGCTAACACTGACTTGACATAGAGCTTGCTGAAAGATTTGTGGATGATGTAGAGAAGTTCCAGGTCAACCTGGCTATTATAGTAAATTTCATAATTTTTTCTATTCAACTCAAAATCAATAAGAATACTCTGAAATATTTTTCTTAATCCTGACTAGTTATGCTGTAGTCTCATCATAGATTCCCTATTTCTTCCTAGGTAACATTTATATTTAGGGCACAATATTTTTATTTACTTAAAATCTGACTGTTGACATTTGGAAATAGATCACTCAGTGGCTTTCTCTATATATTTTATATTCACCATGAATCTAATAAGTACTCACTAAGTCCTGGGCACTTACAATAAATATATCAGGGAGGAAAGCAGCAACGCCTGTCCTAATAGGGTTTTTATTCCACCTGTGTTACTTGTACACTGTTTCATAAGTACAATATGAAAACTCCTGTCATTTTAAATGAATATGAACACCAAAAAGAATTAAAGATCTAGCTTTATTACAGAAAGTGTTTTTGTAGATATTTGGGATTATTTTAAACTGTATAAGAAAAGTAGAAAGATTTATTTTAGGGATTTTGAAATATCTTGTATAACCAAGTGCTATCTGGGTTTTCCCTTATTTTTGACCTTTGTGTGTCTGTTTACCTCTTCTCCCTTGCTGTAAATTACCTTTTTCTGTTTTCCACATCTTTTTGTTCTATATTTCCTTTTGCTTTTGAGATTCTACACATGGTGAAACAAAAATTTTATAGAAATTTAAAATTCATAGAGGATGGGTTCTTGCTTTTTTGTGAACTCAAATCTATCAAAAGTTGCCATAAAAATGAGATGATATTGGGAAATAAAGCAGCTGCCTCTATGACCAAGCCTATTAGAGAGGATAGATGGAGAATAGAAGAACACAATTTTAGAAGAGAAGGAGGTTTGAGGGGAGTGTCAGCAGATAAATATGTGTCTATTAAACTATTAAACTATTAAAGTAGAAATATTTATTTATGTGTAAATAAACTGAAGTCTAGAGAACAGCAAGAATTTGCTAAAATGATACAATGAACACAAGCTGTAGCTTTAAAGACTTCATGCCTTTACTCCTGGTTCTCCTTACCAATAATTCTCTTCCTTTTCAATAGTACCTTAGTTATTTCTACATCATCTAATCTATTTTTTCCTGAGGTTTTATAAATTCTCAAGTTTACATTTTATAATTTGGTACACCTACAGAATCATGCTATATAGTTAGATTCTTTTTCCTAGGGCTTTTATTGAGTCTTTGATTATATTGAATATTGCAATGATATGAATCTCTAGTTCCACAGGATTTTATAACACACAACATCTGGCAAGAGTTGACCTGGCTTGTTTACTGTTAACTGATTTCATTACGGGTTGATTGTTTTCTATGATACTGATCATGATATCATAATTTTATTAGAACCATGTCTGCAATAATATTACAAAGCATGTAATGAGTGAATACATGTGGAAAGATCACAAAGTTTTAGGGAGATAACTCTGGTTCCAGTTGTTTCAGGACATGTGAATATGAGAATTATTTAACGTTTCTACCATCCCAAAAACATCACATACTTTATCAAAAAGAATACTTTTTCTTTCATTCAACAGATTCATAGATGTCTGTTATATCCAAGGTACTTAGAAAACGAAGTCCAATAAATGGGATCTTTCAGAAAACAGGCAAAAGTCCCTGCTTTTCTTTTCACATATACTATCTCAAACAAACTCATTCTTATTTACTTCTGGAAGGAAAGGTAATCTTAGGGTATATTTCTTGAGACTAAAACCACTAAAAATATGAGACTTATGTCTTGATAACCTTTTCATTGTATTTAATGTGTGCATTGTATTTAATGTATGTATGATATCAATTTTCTTTTAAAGAATGCTATCCAAGTATCATACATTCCATATATTGGTTTATTGGATTTCTTATAATTATTTTCACAAAAGAAATATCTGTGAAAAAACAATTATATAAATGAAAAAGAAATCAAGGAAGAAAAATGTTTCTATGATCTTACTGTAAAGACATGTTTTTCTAAGAAGAGATTCTACTCTAAATACTTGGTGAATAGTGTCATTGACTTTTGATCTGCCCCTGTCTTGGGCTTGGCTCCACATGCCCACTACCCACTTCCTGTATGTCACAATCTACCAATATCGGCATCATTTCTTACATATTTATGTCTTGGTAGTTAATGTCTTGACTTTATATCTGAACAAATACACTTTTTATCTCATTGACCTGTCTCTGACTTCCTGATAATCAAAGTCTTTATATATTTAGTATTTGAGATTAGAACAGATATTGATAATTTTATTAATATAATGTCCACACACAAAAGGAAACAGAGATCCTGCAGAGGCAGGAAATGACTTTATGACATGTTACTCTTGATTATTGACTGAGGATTAATTAATAACAAGAAAATTCAGCCCAAAACCTGTCTATTTTCAAATAAAGATAAACAGCATACTTGGTTTTAAGTATATACTACATATAATTGCATGTAGTTCAAAATTGATCACATTATGTTGCCTTTTTATGTTAAATATGTTGTCCTTCATTCTTCCAGCTTAGACACTATAATGTTTTATCATCCCTTAAAATTATCAAGCATATACAAATACACAGATATATAGTATCATTATAATTTAACTATCATATTAGTCAACTCCTTGTTGCTTGGACACAATACCTAACAAAAATCAATTCAATAAGGAAGGACTTATTTCAATTTACATTTCCATATAATACTCCATCATGGAAAGTATGGTAGGAGGATATTGAACACACACATTCAGCCCTGTGAAGAAGCAGAGAATGCCTTTTATAAAATCCAGGCAGCCCAAGGAATAGTCTCACCTATGATTAGTATGTGTCTTCCCATCTCAATTAATCTAATCAATATAACTCCTTACATATCTGTCCTGTCAAGTTGTGAATATATATAGGATGTTAGAACTATAAATCTATCTACTTGTCTTCTGCTTATTTTTATTAGAGCATTTTAAGTTAACTCACACTCTTCATATTTTTTACTAATAGAAGAAAAAACTCAACTAATCATCTAAAACACTGAGGTAGTTTCAATGAATGTCCTCTAATAGATTCAGAAGTTTATTAAAGACTTTTCTCCAGCTGACTGGATGGAGTAGGTATCATCTTGTCTTGGCCAAATCTTAGGGTCCAGTCCTGAGGTGTTTCTGAGGGTTTCTCTGGAATTCCAGCTATACATATACAAAGAGCCATCTGAGCTCAAGCCTGAAGTTCCTGCATAATGGGGGACAAGAGGAGAAGGAAGGGGGTTTATGTGGTAATGGTAATGCATTTCTCTTTCTGCTTGGACCTGTGAAAGGGGTAAGCCACTTTTGCCATTATGGAACTTCGCCTGGATCTGTAGTTTCAATAATTTACTTCCTCCCATAACTTTGCCTAATTTGGAGATTCATACCAGGCATGTGGCTATGATACACACTATTTTATTCTAATGAAATTATAAAGAAAATAGCCAATTGATTTTGTTTTGTTGTTGTTATTTACAAAATGATTCACATTTTAAATTCTGTTGCTATGGATTTCCTGAAAATTATAAGCTAGATCTGAGGTTATGATAAAATGATAAAATTCAGCTTAAAACATAGTGTGGAGAAAAATATATATTCTTCTTCAGTAATAAACCATAAGATATTTAGCATCTCATTGTTTAATGTTTCCAAGTTTGATCATTGCCTTCAGGTATATCAGTCTAATCCTTCCATTATATTGATACTATCAATATTTAATAAATAGTGTTAGAAAGTATTATGAGCCTTATTTTGACCCATTATGGTATCAGATGTTCCATCAGTAGTTCACCCACCATGAACCAGGGAACTGAGCAGAAGAGGGGGTCGGAAAGATTGTAAGAGTCATGGTGGGGAAGAACATCCAGAAACATTGCCCACCTCAGTAAAAACTTGCAAAGGGGGGCGGAATCGGGTTAACTCTTAGGCTGTTCACAACTCCCTACCCCATGGACTGATCCAGACTGCCCATGGAGGAGGATATCCAACTGACCAGGGACAGGGAAGAGGGAAATAGGGGAAGTGGAGACATCAATGCATTATTCCCTTATTAAGTGTATCTAATTATGGATAATAAAATAATAATTTAAAAAATTTCTCTTTTCAATGATTTGGATAGCTTTCTAGAATTTGCATAAAAAGTATGTTTCCTGGGCTGGAGAGATTGCCCAGTGGTTAAGGCACTTGCCTCCAGTGCCTAAGGCCCCGGGTTCAATTCCCCAGTACCCACATATGCCAGACTCACAGGTGGTGGCCTGGTATTCTCTCTCTCTCTCTCTCTCTCTCTCTCTCTC
>PVHP010042392.1:0-15009 GCA_004024765.1 Zapus hudsonius
TTTCTTTTGCATAACTATCCCTAGTATTTTGCATCCAATTTAGAAAGGGCCAGTCCCCAGGAGGCTAGGCCAAAATGACACTTCCTCCAGCCAGAAGCCTGGAGACAATTAACAATTTAATAAACACAATTATATTAAATTCTATTGGGGGACATTTATTAAAAACTATCACAGGGGGCTTGTTGCAAAGAAGGCATTTTTTTGGAAGGGACATGGGGGAGGCTGGAAAGAGAAGGTCAAAGGAGAACATTGATTAAAATACATTGTGCACAGGTATGAAAATTGTAAATAAAATTTTAAAAAGTAAGATGGAGAGTGATTGGGTAAGACACCAGACATTAGGCACATATATGTGTCAAGAAACATATGAGCATTCAAACACACATGCCTACATACCACACAAATACACAAAAAATAAAATGTAAATTAAAATATTGACATCAATTGATTTGCAGGAATTGTCTGTCATTACATAGTGAGTAATATAATGTATGTATTATATTTTTAAACACATGTCTATGTTTATATACATGTTTTCACATATATTCATAATAAAAATAATTTGTCATCCTTGAGGAAATCACTGGTTTCCAGAAGTTGCACTGGGAGGAATATAATAATTGAGAATTTATATTGACCCTTTCCAATTTGGTTTGTACTTTTTAAATACTACTCTGAAAAAATTACTATTGTTGACTCAATGATATTTCTTTACAGTCTTACTTCAAAAATAAGATCCACCAACAGTATTCTGTTAGGTAAAACAATTAATGAGGAAATATATTTCAGATTTTTTTTCATTTATTTATCTCCATATTTATTAGTCAGGCTTCTCTGGAGGAAAAAGAGTTGACAGGATGAATTTTAGCAAAAGGGAATTTATTGGGGTAGCTTATGACAGTTCAACAATAGCAGTCTGCAGGCCCAGAGGTGAAGAAACCAGTAGCTGTTCAGTCCACATGGCTGGATGCCTCAGCAGTCCCAATCCAGCTCAGAAGACCAGATGGCTCCCTTGGGAGTGGCTACTCTTCAGTTCTTGATGTGAGGCCAAGGAAACTGAGGTCCGATGTCCATGAAGGGTAGGAGAGCAGGATGCGAGTGCAAGTCACAAACAAGCACCAGCAGCCAACAGTCAGGGAGCCAAAGAGAGAATTTCTTCCCCTTTATATAGCCTTAGGGTAGTGTCTTACAACCTTTCTCCAGATTTAGTGGCTTCTTGAGTCACTGGAATTTCCTTCCTGCATGGCCAAGACAGGAAATGATGTTTACTTCTAGCTTCTTTACATCCTGCCCCTTGCTGAGTGCCTGTCTTCACTTAAACAACCTCAGAGACCCACCCATGATAATTAGAAAGATCCAAGTTGACAACAAAGCCTAACCATCACACCATATAAATAAAATTATTTCTTTCTGTTATGTGAGATTTTTAAACTTTTACATGTAAGTTAAATATATATGTATACATCTTCTTTTCATTTATAAACCTATGGTCTGGTTTCAAAAATATTTTACTTCCTCCTCTTGTGGTACATATACTTAAACTTTTTTTGCATATTACATGTTGAAATTCAGTGGCATTTTAGATTACTATGTAGATTGTCATTGAACTTATTCCTCTGAGATACCTTATGATAAATAGCAGAAATGAATGGGGAAATAACTGGACTGATTTTACTTGTTAATCTGTCACGCAGGGAAGAAAGAAATTCCCACAAACTGAAGACTACACCATGCCAGATATTGGAAGAGTCTATTGAATGAATGTAAAATTGTCATAAGAAAAATGAATGTCAAAACAGAGTTGGAAGTTGCTTAAGAGGTGAGGAGTCCTCATGCTCATTTGCTTGTAAACAAGAGCCTAACAGCAACCTGTCTAATGTGGACTGTTCCACTCTGATTTTGGAACCTTGCAGCCATTGATAATTGTTTCAAAACAACTTATGTCAATTTCCTTTTACTTTTTATTATTTTATTATACATAATTAGATACATTTATAAAGAGAATAATGTGCTGATAACACCAATTCCCCTATTTCCCTCTTCCCTGTCCCCATCAGTTGGATTTCCTCATCCATGGGCACACTGGATCAGTCCATGGGGTAGGGGGTTGTGAATAGCCTAGGAGTCAACCCGGTTCCACCCCCCTTTGTATGTTGTTACTGAGAGGGGGCATGTCCCTGGATATTCTCCCACATCATGTCTCTTACAATCTTTCCACCCCCCTCTCAGTTCCCTGAGTAATGGTGGTGAGTATTAAGACTCCTTAATTGTTAGGCCTTAGGCCTTAGGAACCTCTGTACTTCTGCTTGAGGTTGTGTTTAAAATCATTGGTGTCTGTTTCGCTGGTTCATTCTGGGTTGATTGGTTGGCTGTGGTTATAGGTCTCTTGCTTATCCCATCACTGCCTGCGGGGTTCCAGGTAGATCCTCCACTGGTCGGTCTGGGGTGGCTAATCTCTTGCCAGAAAGACAGCTACCAGCTTGTGGCTCATTGGTAGGGTTGGAAGAGCTACAGCTCTTTCGGAGACTTGCGAAAAATACAAACAGAATCTGCATTGGACAGTGAGATCAGTATAATTTAATTGAGATACACATTCCTGAATTGGATAGATTCTACTGTTAGTAGCTTTTTGCAAATCACTTGTAAAGTGAATTTCTCTTAGGGGTCCCAAGATTTTGGTTCCCACTGTATTTCACCCTGAAATCCCAGTTCTAGTCAAGCACCCCCCTTCACTAAATGGATTTCTTGGCTGTTGATTGCCTCCACCAGGCTTTGGCTCCACCATTGCACAAGTGCTCCTTTCATGGTTCCCTGTTCTCACCCAGTAGGCAATGTGTTCAGCTTTCTCTTGGTGGAAGACTGTGTTTCATTTCAGCGCTCTCTATTTACTCCAGCTGTCATTAACCAGCTTCCCCTGTAAGCTTATGCAGTGCCTTCTAGCTCCGCACTTGCTACCATCTGGGGGCTGGTTATCATTCTGGACCACGAAGGATTTCTTGATGCTGATAGATGGCTTTCTGTGTTTTTTTCAGCAACAGGATTTCACCTCAGGCTTGAGGTGGGTAATCAAGAGCTTTGATGGAATCCTGTCTTGTTTTTGGAAACTCATGTGTCACTTTGGTTAACAGCTCAGTGAAGGAAGGATTCTGTGGCTGGGACCAGGAGGTGCCACACTGATTGGTTTTTCACGGACTTAGACTTTCTCCTCTTCTATTCTCGGTCCCTCTTGCCAGATAATGTCCACTCCATACTCATTAATTTACATTATGCATGTGAGGATTTTATGATTTTGAACCAATTTTGGTTCAACTTTATGTTTAAGTCATCCCCTCTGCCCCCATTTCTTACTCCCAAACACACTTCTGATTGGTTTGCATAGAGTTTACTGTTATCCTGCTTAGGAACCACCAATGAGGGATAATAGGTGGTGTTTGACTCTCAGTTCTTTTGAGAGTTCAGTTAGTAAGATCTGCTCCAAGTCTGACCATTTTTTTTCTCTAAATTTCAATATCTCATTTTTCCTTTAAGCTGAGTAAAATTCCATCACGTAAATGTACCACAGTTTTACTATCTATTCCTCATTGGATGGGCATTTGGGTTGATTCCAATTCTTGGCTATTATGAATTGAGCTGCTATAAACATAGTTGTACAAATGTTTTGGCATTGAGATGTGGCAGCCCGTGGATAGATGCCTAGTAGAGGGATAGTTGGGTCCATTGGTAGCTCTATGTCAATTCTGTCTAGGAGTCTCCACAGTGCTTTCCATAACGGTTGAACAAGTTTGCAATCCCACCAGCAGTGAATGAGGGTTCCTTTTTCCCCGTATCCTTGCCAGCAAAGATTGTTGTTGGTTTTCTTTATGATTGTCATCTGACAGGGGTAAGATGGTATCTCATTGTGGTTTTGATTTGCATTTCCCTGATGCTTAAGGATGATGAGCACTTTCTCAAGCGAGTAAAGGCCATATATGTTTCCTCCTCTGTGAATTCTCTGTTGAGATCAATGCCCCATTTTGTGAGGGGACTGTTTGAGTTTTCATTGTGGTTTTTTTTTTTTCAGTTCTCTGTAAGATCTGGAAATTAGGCCTCTGTCTGAATTATAGTGGGCAAAAATCTTCTCCCAGTTGGATGGAGGTTTATTGGCTCTGAGTATGGTTTGTTTGTCTGAAGCCTTCCCCTTTTTCTGTGCTTCTAACAAACTTCAGAAAGAGTGGTTTCAGTTCTATGATGAAGGTTTGGAAGAATTAAGCTGAGAAACCATCTGGTCCTTGGCTTTTCGATCTAGGAAGTTTTTTGATTGCATTCTCAATATCCGTGGATGTGATAGGTTTATTTAGTGATTTTCGCTGCTCTGGGCTAAGCTTTGGTAGTTGGTAAGTGTCCAAAAATTATCCATTTCTTCCAGGTTCTCTAATTTTGTGGAGTAGAAGTTTTGGAACTATGAGCTGATGATGCTACCTATCTCTTTGGGGTCTGTTGTGACCTCACACTTGTCATTTCTGATTTTGTTGATTTGGGCTTTCTCAGTTCTTTGTTTGATTAGATTGGCCAGGGGTTTGTCAACCTTATTAACTTTTTCAAAGAAGCAGCTCTTTGATTAATCTATTTTTTAATCATTTTCTTTATTTCCAATTCATTAGTCTCAGCTCTGATTTTAATCATTTTCTTTCATCTTGAGCTCCTAGGGTTGGCTTTTTCCACTTGTTCCAATGACATTAGGTGGTTGGTTAGGTGGTTGAATTGAGACCTCTCTGTCTTTATTATGATGGCATTTACTGCAATAAATTTCCCCCTTAGGACTGCCTTCATCGTTTCCCACGAGTTCTGATAGGATGTGTTATCATTATCATTTATTACTAGGAATTTCTGAATTTCCTGTTTTATTCCTTGGCTGACCCTATCGTTTTTTAGAAGCGAATTGTTCAGGTGCCATTACTTTGTATATTTTCTGAATAGTTTTCCATTGTTAATTTCTACCTTTAATGCATTATGTTCTGATATGATGCAGGGCATTACGTCAATCTTCCTAAATTTGTTGAGGGATGTTTTATGACCTAGTACATGGTCTATTTTAGAGATGGTTCCATGCACTGCTGAGAAGAATGTATATTTTGTGTCTTTGGGGTGGAAAGTTTTGTAAATATCTGTTATCCCCAGCTGGTCAACGGTGTTATTGAGCTCCGTTATAACCCTGCTGATCTTCTCTTTGGTTGATCTGTCTAGAGATGATAGAGGTGTTTTAAAGTGTCCTACTATGATGGAATTAGAGTCTATTTCTGTTTTGTTTTTGAGTAGGGTTTCCTTCATGGACTGTGTTGCACCTGAATTTGGTGCATACATGTTGATGATAGTGATATCTTCTTGTTGGATCATTCCCTTGATGAGTAAGATGTGACCATCATTATCCTTTTTAACTGATTTTGGTATAAAGTCTATTACATCGGAAATTAATGTAGCCACACCTACTTGCTTTATACTTTCATATGCCTGATAAACTGTTTTCCATACTTTTACGCTAAGAAGATTGCTGTCTTTAGAGGTAAGGAGCGTTTCTTAAAGGCAGCAGATGGAAGGGTCCATTTTTCTGATTCACCCTGCTAGTTTGTGTCTTATTATAGGGGAGTTAAGTTCATTTATATTCAGAGTTATAACTGTGGGGATTGCTTTAAGCCCTGCCATGTTGGAGGGTTTATGTGGGTTGGTGTCTGTTCTGCTATTATTAGCACACTGATTGTGATTGCCGTGCATAATCTCTATTACTCTTCTGAGCTAGATTGCTTGTCTCATCTGTGTGGAATATATCCTGTAGAATGTCCTGTAATTTTGGCTTTGTGTTCAAATAGTCATAGAGCTGGCTTATTTCATGGAACACTTAATTCTCCATCAATGATGAGTTTCTTTTCTCTCACAGGTTAGAGTATTTTCTCTTTTCTTTCTATGTTTGGCATATTCTCACTGGCCTCTTGAGTCACAGATGCATTAGTTGCTGTGGCTATGGGAGTGTCTGTCCTTCTGGGTTAGTGTCTGGTATAACATACAGGTCAGAGTTCTTCTTTGTGTGTATACTCTGCTGTGTCTTGTTGAGACTCAGGAGTGGTCAGTGTTTATCTATTTGCTCTTCTGTCCCCTCAGTGTCCCCACTATTTGGGTTGTAGGGATCCTCTTATTACACACCCTCCAGTAGGTGTTGGCAGGTGCCTGTCAGTGATATATTGTTGTCTAGCTAGGTTTGGACACAGTCCCCCTTGGGAATGCTGTTCAGCACACCTCTCTCCCAGTGGAAAGATCACCAGTTTTGACCTTAAACAGAGATCTTTCCTATTGAGTTGTCCTGCCCCCAGACAGGCTCAGATCTTTTCCCATCTGGATCCCTTTGTACGTGATTGTTTAGTCCTAGAGCCACCACATGGGCCCCTGTTCCCTACTGGTATGCCACAGTAGAATCAGCCCCAGCACCCCAAACTCAAGAACCCAGTAATTTTTCACATGCCTGCAGCAAGCAGATCTGGAATGCTACCTCCCCTACTGGGAGCAGAGAGTCTAGGCTCTAGGCTCTCCTTGGCCCAGTTTATGGTGGGCCTGTGCTAATTCCACAGTCTGAACCAACCCCAGCCACCCAGTGAATAGACTAGTTCCCAAACAAACATATGGATCAGAATTTAATAGAGTGTTATAATAATGGTGATGCATAGACCTTATGCTAAAATTACCCCATCAATTTACATTGATACTATTTGGTCTGTGATTACTTTATCTTATATCTTAAAAGTTGTTTATGTATTCAGTTGATCAAATTTTTATAAAAAATATTTTAATTTTCACTATCTTCAAAATGAGTTTTAAACATTGAGTTTAATTTTGAAATTACTTCATTATTTTTATACTATAACAAATTCCTTTTTCTGATGCATATATTTTATTGGGAATCCTCATGAGACTTATTCTATCTGAAATATTGTCAGTTATACATTAACACAGAAATTATTAATGTGTTTTCAATGAATGTTTTCCTTTCCTTTGATGCTTATGTGAAGTTTCAGACATATAAGTTATAAGACAGTATATGTATTCAACAAAGATGAACTCCTATTCTAGTGAAAAAAAAGACAGGCTGGAGAGATGACTCAATAATTAAGGCACTTGTCTGGTCTGCCTAATGGCCAGGGTTCAATTCCCAGTTCCCATGTATCATGGTTTGATCCAGGTGTCCCCCACAAACAGATGAATGTATTCTGTGTGATCCATCCTCACCTGATGGCAGTTTGGGTTTTATAACCTCCCTGAGCTGTGTTGTTGGTGATGGGCTTATGCGGTTATAAGCCAGCTTCCCCTTGCCAGTGTTTGACACACTTTCCTGCCATTGTTTGCCCTGCTGTGGCAGAAGTGATATCCACCCCTCTCTCATGACATCATTTTCCCTGCCATGATGGAGTCTCCCCTTGAGTTCACAAGCCTAATAAGCCTTTTCCTACACAAGCTGCTTTTGCTTGATTCTTTCTGCGCAGCAACTAGAATGCTGACTACAACATCATGTAATGCCAAATGCACAAAATGGTCCATGTATCTGGAGTTCCTTTGCAGTGGCTGGAGGCCATGATATATCTATTCCCATTAATTCTTTCAGTCCATCTCTCTATGCTTGCAAATAAATAAATAAATAGATAAATTAATAAATAAGTAAATAAATAAATAAAATATTAAAAATATAATACCAGACACTCCGAGCTATAAAAATCAACACTCATTAGATTTAGTATTAGAAATTATACAACTTTCCATTAGCACCCAGTAGGCAGACTCTAGATATCCAGGAGTCATTCACTGATGAGAAGGAGATGACTTCACAATATCCTAATATTTTGAAACATGTGTATTAATATATAGCTTTTAATTAAGCTTAAGAAGATAACCTTACTATAGTAGTTTGTTTGAAATATTTTAATATTATCTTAATATTTAATATTCTGAATATAAGAACCTATTCTTTTATCATTGAATCTATTTCTAATTAAAAATAATTTTTAAAACACTGCCTTTGCACTATGAAAGCAAATCTTTTGAAACTAAACCTGGTTCTCACACTCTCCCAAAATCTGGATTCTTATTAAAACTTAATTCTCCTTGTAATTTTGGTACTTGTGTAGGTTCAGTGTGCAAACATTCCAGCAGTGCTTGGAAAAACATGAAGTGAAGACACAACATGTAAAATATGATTTAAAAAAGAGTCACGTGGTTGCACTCCAGTGCAACCAGTCCCTGAACTGACTGTACTCACAGCTTGTATTCAGTGTCAGATAGTCAAAACTATAAGGAGTCTGCTCATAAGACAGATCATTAGTTTGTATCAGATCAGATTGTTTATATTTATCAGAAAATCTTTGGAGAAGCTGTGAGTTTCAAGGAGCACCACCCAAGGTGTATAGCCATTTATATCCTCAGGATCAGTCTGTGTAAAGATGACTCTTTTGTCAATTAGCTTGGTATATGCACTTCAGTGAGAACATGTCTTTTGTTGCACCAAGAACAAAAAGCTACTTCATTTGCTAATCAAACAGACAAAGTGACTGAACCACTGAAGCCTAACTGAATTGCCATTTCAGAGAACAACTGTCTTCAAGGCTGAACAGGAAAGAGAACTCATCCAGTATTTTTATATCATTTTATTGATCAAATTTTATTTCATGAGACAGTATCTTAGCATGTATATATTGTCTTTGAATTTATATGTAGCTCAAACTGTACTTGAACTTACGCTCCTAATGTGCTAATTTGCCAAGTGAGTGTACCACCATTCCCATCTTAATTTAGAGAATTCAGAGTGTATTGGTACAGACTTCTGGAGAGTTTCTGAGGACTAATCATCTAAACTTGGGAAAGTAAATATCAACTTAGAATCCTTTAAAGCCCTAGATCAAATTAATAAAAAATTTCCAAAGATAGTACTTAATTTTATGGACTTAGAATTTTTCAATATGTTTTTTTTGCTAGATTTATAAAGCAAAGTCAATGTATCCTTTATGGTAAATTGACCTTTTATATTTAAATAATTCAGATAACCATATATTTAAATAACCGAAGTAAGTTTACCAACACAAAATAAGTGATCTTTCTTTGTGGTTTTTATGATCAAATGTAGGACTTTTTAAGAAAGAAAAGAAATGATAATGGCAGGTTAAATGAAATTAAAATATATTTATAAATGCATGTAATTATAATGATTACTTGGTAGAAATAATATATGCCATTATAAAGGTGTCACTGTTAAAGAATATGAAAATCTTTCAAATAGTCCTCTAAATTATTTGATGTCCAGAATGAAATTCTTTTTATTAAAAAACTTATTTATTATTAATAATTAGATTCATTGCATGAGCAACTCTTGTGATGGCTCCCCATTTCCCTCTTCCCTGTCCCTAGCCCATTGATGGCCCTCCTCAGTGGGATTGTTGGAATGTCCATGGGATACGGGGTTATGAATCATACATGTAGCAGCCAATTTTTTAAATCTGTGTGTGTGTGTGTGTGTGTGTGTGTGTGTGTGTGTGTGTGTGTGTGTGTTGCTTTTAAGGGAGGCAATGTCTCTGGATATTGTCCCCCACCATGGATCTTACAATCTTCCCACCCCCTCTTCCACAAAGTTCCCTGAGACATAGTAGGTGACTTTTAAGTCTGCTTTATTGTTGATGTCTTAAGAGTCTCTGGATTTCTGCTTTAAATTATGTTGGGTATCCCCGGTATCTGTCTTTATCAACCTTTCATAGGTTATCTGACTTGCTGTGGAGGTAGCTCTCTTGCTCATCTGGCCACTTCCTTAATGGTTTCATTCGGGCCCTAGATGATGAGTTAGCTGTGGTTTATCTCCTGCCTGGGTGTCAACTGTCATCTCAGGTCATGATGGTGGAATTGGGTTGTCCCTGGCTCTCAACCTGCCTTCTGAAAAATGCAAACAGAATCTCCAACCAAGAGTGAGATCAGTATAGGTTAAATGTGACAAAAAATTTTAATGGGTGTAGACTCTCTGCAGACCCCTGGATAGTGGGGGTTTCTCATTGGAGTCCAGGTTCTTGGTCTCCATAAGAGTTTGCCTTGGATCCCAGTTCCAGTTAAGAGTTCCTTGGCACTGAGCAGAACTCTTAGCCAATCAGCAAGATGTTGATTACCCACCTAGGTTAGGCACCATTATTGCACATATAAGCACTTCTTGACTTGCTGGTTTCTGCCATATAGCAGTGCCCTCAGTATTCTCTTAGCATTGGTTGGTGTTGTATATCTATGTCCTCTGCTTCCTCCAAATATTGTCCAATTTCCTCTGGCAGCTCATGTAACACCTTCTAGCAATACACAGGCTATCATCTGAGTGCTGGTTTCCTTTCTGGGTCCAGCAGGGTCTCTCCGTGTTGTGTGATGATAATCTGTGGAATCTTCAGTAAGAGGGTGTTATGTTTTGCCAGGGTAGGTATTCAAGAGCTTTGACATAAGCCTGTCTTGTTTTGGGGATCTCATAGTTCGATCAATAGCTCATTGTGAGGAGGGCAGAAGGAAGCCTAACTCCAAGACAAGTGGCTGTGTCCTATAAATCCCTGTCTCAGTACCATGGAATTCTTAATGATATTTAAATATGGGTTTTATGATTCTAGTTTTTATACCTTTCAATGCATTTAAGTTTCCTTTTATAATTCTATAATGTAGGGATAAATGTCAGCCCATGCAACTGACTTTTGCTTATAGAACTAAATGAAATATGTCAGGAAGGTTTTTGTAAGACAAAAGTAAATTAATATTCTTGTAAATGAATTTCAGTTGGTGTGATTAATTAACATATTATGCCACTTTGTATTGACCTTAAATTGGTGATAACATCATATTATTTCCTTGGTAAATTAATGAGAACAATAAATCATTGGAACATCTTCACTTTATATTAGTATCAGAGTCAGAACTTTGACTCACATCAATAAAAATTAATGTTTAAACAATCTTTTTCTTTTTCTTAAAACTATCCCAGAATTTAGGACCTCAACTCAATACATCCATTTCTTAAATTTGGAAGCACTGGAAGAAAATATTCCCAGCTGTTGTTTGATATTTGGTATCATTAAATATATAGCATATATTTTTAGACAATATATAACAAGACATTTAATGAAATTGCAAAGCTTCTTTAAATCTCCTTTAAAATCTGCTCCTCCATGTATCAACAATGAACAAATTGAAATTTCACAGTTATATAATTAGAATCACAGAATAAGAGGATCTGCACAGATCTAGTACACTGTTTCTCAAATGAGTCACCATTGGCATTTTGGGAAAGACAGTCTTTTAGCTTGCCTCATTGCCCTGCAAGGTTTATCTCTTGTTTTATTCTATCCCTAAATGTCATTAAAATACACATTCATTTTGAGAAAATGAGAAAATAAATGAATGAACAGGCATTTTTAAATGTCTCTGGAGGATAAAAGTGTTATTCTCAGCTAAAACCCAACTTCCCCTTTCTTTTTTGTTTTCAATTGAATGATTAGCATAAAAGATATTCCAGGAAAATCACTTGATATCTGATAATTTAAAATGATCTTCTGAAGGCCATGGAGTCTCTATTTTGTAAGCAAGCAAGTTTCTTATTTTCAAAAGTATGCATAAACATAATTACTATAGTAATGTAATGCTCCTATAAGGTATAAAGTGTTGAGCAAATGAGTGAACCAATCTAAATTATTCACATGATCTCTGGAATTGTCGTGCTGAGCATAACAGTGAGGCTTTCATATCTTTAGATCAAATTTTGGGAGAGACAAACCACATTCCTCAATATCAATCTCTTAGAGGAAAAAAAGATATAGTTAGAAATGTTTGCCTTATGAATGAATCTTTTACAATCATACAATGACTGTATCAGCTAATTTATGAAAACTTCAAAACATAGAAAAGTATTGGGTTATAATACTATTCTCTATGGCAACCCTAACTGATGTCATAGGATTACAAAAGGCAACCCTAGACATGGTTGTTTTAATTAACATTTTATGTCGCTTTGAAGATATTTGCCGTGGCTGAGAGTGGGAAAAGTTGGCTAATGTGAAAACATTATTTTTTGGTAAATGACATTTCAGTCAAATCTCCTATTTATCATCTCACATCTAAAACTGTTCTATGTATAAATTCAAATCTTTCAAACCTCTGGCTAATTCTGAAGGGTTCAGGAGTGGTGAATATTAGTATAGCTTTTAACAAGTCTATGATGCTGGCATGAATTCACGTGAGATGAAGCTTAGGAACTCTTACAATGGCCTTTCAAACCTTTCAACACATGACCCTGTTTGAAGGATAAAACATGGCTTTATCTAAAATATTGTACAGAGATGACCCATTAGGCCTTTGTGAGAAAAATGATTCAAGGACCAACTAAGCATGTGGGATGCTTAGCCAATGCTGAACTATTTCCTGAAGAACTATTGAGAATATCAATATTCCTAGGATGTTCTCCATTAAAAAGAACGGACAACAGTATCTTCTAAAGGTTTTGGACACATTACCTATCCTTTGGACAATGAATCATGTTTTCCAACTGTTTCAGTTATTCTGATAAAAAGAAGTCTTTACCAGACTCATGATTATTATTCAATCATGCCTCAATATGATGACTATCTCTTTATCATAGGAAATTAGAAGGTAAAGTCTGAAGTCTGAAGCAAAATGCTAGGTTTTGAGTGTCAGTTGTTTCTTTCATTTACATTTAGAAACCAGGGTTCTTGAAAAGTACAAGCAAGTAAACCAAAACAAAAACTTCCCAGGGCCATGGAATGCAACTAGATATAAATTTTACCAAATTCTACCTGTTATTTTTAGGAATAAAAATTTGAGATTGTTGTCCTATGCTTCATGAGTGGGGGGGGGCATTGATTTACTATAGTTTCTGCTCCCTTAGAAAAGTTTTAGAGAAATTCAGAAAAATTTAATATGAGGGCCTGAGGTGATGGTTCAGAGGCTAAAGGAGCTTGCTTTCAAAGCCTGCCAGCCAGGGTTGAGTTCCCTAAGACTGATGTTCCTTTCAATGGCAGGAGACATCTAGTCTGTTGTAGATATTGCACATAGGATAATGAAATTCAAGTTGAACATTTCCTAAATGAATAAGACAAAACACAAACAGAAAGTTAGATACCAAAATTACCTATCTCCCTGACATCATATATATACATGTTATATTGTAGAGTTTTATAAAAAAGAATAGAATACTATATTCATGTTATTTAGCCACTAAAAGGATTTGTGAAAAATAAAGATGTAAGAAACAGAAACCCAAATTCCTAATATTGAGAAAATTGAATACATTAAATGAAAATTTTTGGAGTATAACAAAGTCAACATAAAACAAAGAAAAAATATCTGTCATGCAGTTTATTTAAAGCCATAAACATGCTCATATTTTTAAAACTATTAAAACTCAATTTTAAAATGATGAAAAATAAGACAGAATATTGGCCATGGGTAAGCAAATATAATCTTGGAATAGATGCCTAATGCTGCAAAAGAAAATAGTGGAAACAACAATAATAACCAAAGTCACCAGCAAAATACAGCTTAAGCAGTTTCTTTTTCATTATACTGTATTTCTAAAAGTTGCTAACTGAGACATCCTAGTAAAAAGGTGAATTAGAAATTTTCAATGAGCAGACACATGAGAGAAAAATAGTAGCTTTAAAACATAACAGATTCTTTTTGTATAAAAATGACATAAAAAGAACAGTAGCTATCACCTGGGAGATGGCTCAGTGGATAAAGCAATCACTTCTTAAGCATGAGTACCTGAGTGTGATTCTCAGACCTCACTTAAAAAGCTATAAAGGACTTCTGAAATATCTACATGATAATGATCAGATGGGAAATAGAGATATAATATTCCAGGAGATCCAAAGTTCAATTATAATACAACAGTCATCCACAACACAAACAGCAAGAACAAGAAAGAGAACACATCATGAGCATAAAATCTGACAAATGAATGGGCTGGAAAGATAGCTCAGTGGATAAAGTACTGCCTGTTCATGTCTGAGTACCCAAGATCAAGCCTCAGATCTCACATAAAAGCTGGAAGCTATGGCAGCCTTCGGCAATCACAGTACTTTGATCCCTAGAAGGGAGACAAAGATAGGAGCATTTCCTGGACACTCACTGTGACAGCAGCTAAAAAGAAGAGTAAGAACAGAGTAAAATCATGCCTCAAATGAGGTGAAAGTGCAAGAATAGAAAAAAAGTCCTCTGACTTCTATACCTGCCATGACACATGCCAACCCACATGCACACACAGGAACATATATACAAATGTGTACATTTACAGGCACACAAATAAAGGAAAAAAATAATTGAGATGGTTTAAATATAAATATCCCATAGACTCAAGTATTGTTGATTAAGATTAAGCTTCTTAATTAAGTTTCTAGTAGGTAGAGGTCTACTAGAGGTTTTTCATTGGAGGTGGATCTTGAATTCCACCCCACTAAGTGTGGAGAGAGTCAGTTTTAACTGTGGCTGTTCATGCTTGCTGTTCCTTGCATTTTCTCTCTTTTTTCTTTCTATAATAATTACAATTTATTAAATTTTAAATATATTCCAGGTACTTTACATACATTATGTATAATCCTAATGAAAACACTGTAAGATACCTATTTTTATCTCTGCACTATTGATAAGAAAACATTGGGGAGAAAGGTTAATTAACTTATTCAAATAGACAGAGCTAATAATTGTAGCATTAGTACAAACCCCAGTGCTATCTGACTCTATAAATCATATTCTTTTTTTTGAGTTTCAGTCTCTTTCTTTCTTTCTTTCTTTCTTTCTTTCTTTCTTTCTTTCTTTCTTTCTTTCTTTCTTTCTTTCTTTCTTTCTTATTGTACATAATGAGTTACAACATTTAGTGGGCAAACAATGAGTTGTTATCCCCAATTCCCCGATGCCCCCCTCCTCCATCCCCAATCAGCTGGATATCCTCCTCCATGGGTCATCTGGATCAGT
>PVHP010042393.1:0-14971 GCA_004024765.1 Zapus hudsonius
GGAGGGAGGGAGGACCCTGCCTTTCCCCAGGTGAGCACAAGGGAGGACCCCGCCTCTCCCCAGGTGAGCAGGAGGGAGGGAGGGAGGACCCCACTTCTCCACCAGGTGAGCAGGAGGGAGGGAGGACCACATCTCTCCCCAAGGTGAACAGGAAGGAAGGAGGACCCCAACTCTCCCCAGGTCAACAGGAGGGAGGGAGAGAGAACCCCGCCTCTCCCCAGTTGAACAGGAGGGAGGGAGGACCGAATCTCTCCCCCAGGTGAACAAGAGGGAGGGAGGACCCCACCTCTCCCCCAGGTGAACAGGAGGGAGGAAGGGAGGACCCTGCCTTTCCCCAGGTGAGCACAAGTGAGGACCCCGCCAATCCCCCAAGTTGCGAAAAAGGAGGGAGGACCCTATCTCTTCCCCATGAGAGCAGGAGGGAGGGAGGATCCCGCCACTGCCCCAGGTGAGCAGGAAGGAGGGAGGACCCCGCCTATCCCCCGGGTGACCAAGAGGGAGGGATGACCCCGCCTCTCCCCCAGGTGAACAGGGGGATGGAGGGAGGGCCCCACATCTCCCCAAGGTGACCAAGATGGAGGGAGGACCCCGCCTCTCCCCCTGGTGAGCAGGAGCAGGGATCCCGCCTCTATCCCAGGAAAGCAGTAAGGAGGGAGGACCCCAACTCTCCCCCAGGTGAGCAGGGGGAGGGAGGACCCCACATCTCCCCCAGGTGAGCAAGAAGGCGTGAGGACCACACCTCTCCCCCAGGTGAACACGAGGGAGGGAGGGAGAACCCCGCCACTCACTCAGGTGAACAGGAGGGAGGGAGGACCACATCTCTCCCCCAGGTGAACTGGAGGGAGGGAGGACCAGGCCTCTCTCCAGGTGAGCACGAGGTAGGGAGGGAGGACCCCACTTCTCCCCCAGGTGAACAGAAGGGTGGGAGGATCCCGCCTCTCCCCCAGGTGAGCAACAGTGAGGGAGGACCCCACCTCTTTTCCAGGTGAACAGGAGGGAGGGAGGACCACATCTCACCCCCAGGTGACCAACAGGGAGTGAGGACCCCATCTCTCTCCCAGGTGAGCAGGGGGGAGGGAGGAACCCACCTCTCCTCCAGGTGAACTGTAGGGAGGGAGGACCCGCCTCTCCCCCAGGTGAGCAGTAGGGAGGGAGGACTCCATGTCTCCCCCAGATGAGCAGGAGGGAGGTAGGACCCTGATTCTCCCACAGGTGAGCAGGAGGGAGGGGGACCCTGCCTCTCCCCCAGGTGAGCAGGAGGGAGGGAGGGAGACCCCACCTCTCTCCCAGGTGAGCATTAAGGAGGGAGGACTCTGCGTCTCCCCCAGGTAAGGAGTGAGGGAGGACCCCACTTCTCCCCCAGATGAACAGGAGGGAGGGGGACCCTGCCTCTACCTCAGGTGAGCAGGAGGGAGGACCAGCCTCTCCCCAAGTTGAGCGGGAGGGATGACCCCACCCCTCCCCCAGGTGAACAGGAGGTAGTGAGGACCCCACCTTTCCCCCAGGTGAACAGGAGGGAGGGAGGAACCCGTCTCTCCCCCAAGTGACCAACAAGGAGAGAGGACCCCATGTCTCTCCCAGGTGAGCAGGGGGAGGGAGGAACCCACCTCTCCTCCAGGTGAACAGGAGGGAGGGAGGACCGGGCCTCTTCCCCAGGTGAGCAGGAGGGAGGGAGGACCCCACCTCTCCCCCAGGTGAGCAGCAGTGAGGGAGGACTCCGTGTCTCCCCCAGGTGAACAGGAGGGAGGGAGGGAGAACCCCGCCAATCCCCCAAGTGGGGAAGAAGGATGGAGGGCCCTATCTCTTCCCCAGGAGAGCAGGAGGGAGGGAGGACCCCTCCACTGCCCCAGGTGTCCAAGAGGGAGGGAGGACCCCACCTATCCCCCAGGTTAGCAGGAAGGAGGGAGGACACCGCCTCTCCCCCAGGTGAGAAGGGTGATGGAGGGAGGACCCCACATCTCCCCCAGATGACCAAGATGGAGGGAGGACCCCACCTCTCCCCCAGGTGAGCAGGAGGAGGGACCCCGCCTCTATCCCAGGAGAGCAGTAAGGAGGGAGGACCCCGCCTCTCCCCCAGGTGAGCAGGGAGAGGGAGGACCCGACATCTCCCCCAGGTGAGCAAGAGGGAGGGAGGACCCCACCTCTCCCTCAGGTGAATAGGAGGGAGGGAGGGAGAACCCAACCACTCACCCAGGTGAACAGGAGGGAGGGAGGACCACATCTCTCCCCCAGGTGAACAGGAGGGAGGGAGGACTGGGCCTCTCCCCAGGTGAGCAGGAGGTAGGGAGGGAGGACCCCACTTCTCCCCCAGGTGAGCAGGAGGGAGGGAGGACCAGCCTCTCCACAAGTTGCATGGGAGGGATAACCCCACCCCTCCCCCATGTGAACAGGAGGGAGGGAGGACCCCACCTTTTGCCCCAGGTGAACAGTAGGGAGAGAGGACCGGTCTCTACCCCAGGTGAGCAGGAGGAAGGGGGACCCTGGCTCTCCCCCAGGTGAGCAGGAGGGAGGGAGGACCCCACCTCTCCCCCAGGTGAGCATGAGGGAGGGAAGACCCCGCCTCTCCCCCAGGTGAGTAAGAGGGAGGGAGGGATGGAGGACCCAGCCTCTCCCCCAGGTGACCCAACAGAGGGAAGATACCATCTCTCCACCAGGAGAGCAGGAGGGATGGAGGACAGCGCCTCTCCCCAGGTGACCAGGAGGGAGGGAGGACCCCACCTCTCCCCCACGGGAGCAGTAGGGAGGGAGGACTCCACGTCTCCCCCAGGTGAGCAGGAGTGAGGGAGGACCCCACTTCTCCCCCAGGTGAGCAGGAGTCAGGGGGACCCTGCCTCTACCCCAGGTGAGCAGGAGGGAGGGAGGACCAGCCTCTCCCCATGTTGAGCGGGAGGGATAACCCCACCCCTCCCCCAGGTGAACAGGAGGGAGGGAGGACCCCACATTTCCCCCAGGTGAACAGTAGGGAGGGAGGAACCCGTCTCTCCCCCAAGTGTGCAGGAGGAAGGGGGACCATGGCTCTCCCCCAGGTGAGCAGGAGGGAGGGAGGACCCCACCTCTCCCCAGGTGAGCAGAAGGGAGGGAAGACCCCGCCTCTCCCCCAGGTGAGCAGGAGGGAGGGAGGGAGGACCCAACCTCTCCCCCAGGTTACCCAACAGAGGGAAGACACCATCTCTCCACCAGGTGGGCAGGAGGGATGGAGGACAGCGCCTCTCGCACAGGTGAGCAACAGGGAGGTAGGACCCCACCTATCCTTCAGGTGAATAGGAGGGAGGGAGGACCCCGCCTCTCCCCCAGGTGAGCAGGAGGGAGGGAGGACCCCGCTTCTCCCACAGGTGAGCAGGAAGGAGGGGGACCCTGCCTCTCCCCCAGGTGAGAAGGAGGGAGGGAGGGAGTACCCCACATCTCCCCCAGGTGAGCAGTAGGGAGGGAGGACTCCACGTCACCCCCAGGTGAGCAGGAGTGAGGGAGGACCCCACTTCTCCCCCAGGTGAGCAGGAGGGAGGGGGACCCTGCCTCTACCCCAGGTGAGCAGGAGGTAGGACCAGCCTCTCCCCAAGTTGAGCGGGAGGGATGACCCCACCTCTCCCCCAGGTGAACAGGAGGGAGGAAGGACCCCACCTTTCCACCAGGTGAAAAGGAGGGAGGGAGGACTGAATCTCTCCCCCAGGTGAGCAATAAGGAGGGAGGACCCCACCTCTCCCAAGGTGAGCAGGAGGGAGGGAGGGAGGACCCTGCCTCTCCCCCAGTTGATCAGACGGGAGGACCCAACCTCTCCCCCAGGTGAACAGGAGGGAGGGAGGACCCTGCCTCTCCCCCAGTTGATCAGGCGGGAGGACCCCACCTCTCCCCCAGGTGAGCAGGAGAGAAGGAGGGAGGGAGGACCCCGCTTCTTCCCCTAGGTGAGCAGGAGGGAGGCAGGGAGGACCCCTCCTCTGCCCCAAGTGAGCAAGAGGGAGGAAGGACCCCACCTCTCCCAAGGTGAGCAGGATGGAGGGAGGGAGGACCCTGCCTCTCCCCCAGTTGATCAGGCGGGAGGACCCCACCTCTCCCCCAGGTGAGCAGGAGAGAAGGAGGGAGGGAGGACCCCGCTTCTTCCCCTAGGTGAGCAGGAGGGAGGCAGGGAGGACCCCTCCTCTCCCCCAGGTGCGCAAGAGGGAGTACCCCACCTCTCCCCCAGGTGAGCAGGAGGGAGGAAGGGAGGACCCCGCCTCACCCCCAGGTGAGCAGGATGGTGGGAGGAGGACCCCGACTCTCGGGGGGGGGACGCCGCCTCTCCCGTCCCCACCGTCTTTCGGGCGCACGAAGCGGGGAAGGTGGACAAGCAGTTAATGGAGCCATCTCCAGATTACTCGGGATGCAGCGGGTTGCCATGTCAACCACCGGCTCTCGCGAGACTAATGCTGAGCATGCGCACTACACAGCGCTCGAAATCGCGCGGCGGAGTTCGAGATTGGGGATTGGTTCCCACGGGCCTTTGCCCCAGATTGACTTCTGGATCCGGGGACCTAGTGCGGGAAACGGATCGCCGGGTTCCCTCTCCAAGCCCGGAAGGCGGGTGGCGCGGAGGATCTGCGCACGCGCGGGCTTTCGTGGACCCCGGAAGCGGTAGGTGAGTGGAGGTCCCACGCTCATGTGGGGGCGGTTTGGCCGGGGGTCCCATCTCGCATCCGACCTTTCTCCGTGGACAACGCCTTGCTGCCCAGCCTTCCTATGGCGCCGTCCCTTCGGCTCGAGCCCACGGGCAAAGCGCGTGCGCACGTGCGGGGCCGAAGACAGCCGCTTTAGCCAGGGGCTTTGGTGGCCCTGGGACTCCGGGGCGCCGCAGGGGTCGCGTGCGCGTCGGGTCTGCACGCACTTGACCCCGTCCACCCGGTATCTGCGGGCTTTGGGATCTCCTCGATGACCAGGAAAGGCATTGTCCCACCCCCGCTCTCCGAAGTTTTGGGCATCAGATTTGTGTTGGCATTGAAAAAAGAACAAGCAGAAGTCTTGGTCAGACTCCCAGAAAGTCAGCTCCAGGGGAGAGCCAGCATTGGCATCCTCAGAAGCCGCGGGTGAGCTTTGAGGTGTGGCCAGGATTTCAAGGAGACAGTGAGTCAGCTTCCCGATCCCCCCGGGGGCCATGGCGTTGAAGGTGCTCTTGGACATGTCAGTCTAGTCTGAGGGACCTTCACCAGAAGCCTTTCCTTCTGAGCCCGAGGGAGGGAAGATTGAAAGGGGAGGGGAGAGCGATCAGCAGGATAGAATTGTCAACCCACATGGTGATGGAGAAGATGCTGAGACCAGTGGCCTAAAAGGATCCCATTTCTTTCTTCCTAATGGATTATTTTTGGATTTTGTCACAAAACTTCATTTTCGTGGCCGTGCCAACCAGAGTCGTCAGCTTATAATTATGATGGGGAGTGGGGTGGATATATGCCTGTGAATGCATCAGGTGTTTTAGGAAGGAACTTGGGAACCATGAAGGGAAACTTGTAAAGGAAGACAGACTGCAAATACTATGCTTAAGACTATTGTTTTGGTTCTTAAAATAATACCTGGTTAAGAATTTCAGGGTCCTGATTAGAGGACAAGCTTTGTGCGGGTGGACACAGGATCTTGTTTACCACACACTTCACTGCCCAGAGTGCTGTCTGCACACTGGGGGTTCTCAGTGAATACTTGCTGAGTGAATGAATGAATGGATGGAGTGTCCAACTGGAGACCAAGTTAGAAAATGTGGCACATACACAGGCAAAGACTTTTAAAGAGGAATTAAGTGAATGCTCATTTAACTGGGTCTATATAACCAGGCTTGCAGATCAGAAAGGCTAAAGTAAAAATCAGAACACAGTCAAGATGATCTTAAATAGCCTGGTGTTAGTGCATACCTTTAATTCCAGCACTTAGGAGGGTCACTGTGAGTTCTGAGGCCAGCCTGGGCTAGAGTGAGACCAAAATCAAAACAAAAAAGATTATCTTAAGATGGGCATTTCTAGCTGACACCAATATTCCATTGTTGTTTGCTTCTCTGCAGGTTTCTGACTATGGCTGCAGCCCCCCAAGCACCAAAGAGAGGGTCTGTTCGGAAGACAAGGCCTGTGACTGTGAAGACATCATTGAACAACCCCTATGTGATCAGCTGGGGATCCCTGGAGAGGGAGGACATGCTCTTCATCTTACAGACACTGGAAGACAGGCTCAAATCCATTGGACTTCAGAAAGTTGAGGATAAGAAGAAAAGAAAAAAAACACCCACTGTAAAAGAGCAAGGCAGAGAAAGCTGCAGCCTGGATGTTGCTGTCAGTGAGGATATGACGGAGCAAACGCCCGTTGCTACCCAGGAGGCATCGGGGTGGGTGCCTGTGCACGCCAGGAAGCAGCTGGCCATTGGAGTTAATGAAGTCACCAGGGCCCTGGAGAGAGGCGAACTGCTCCTGGTTCTAGTGTGTAAGTCTGCCAAACCTGCCATCATCACCTCACACTTGATTCAGCTGAGTTTGAGCAGATCTGTTCCTGCCTGTCAGGTCCCCCGGCTCAGCGAGAGGATTGCCCCTGTCATCGGCTTAAAATGTGTGCTGGCCTTGGGGTTCAGAAAGACCAGCACAGACTTTGCTGATGAAGTCAGAGCCATCATTCCCAGAGTGCCCAGCTTAAACGTGCCATGGCTTCAGGGCAGTATCGAAGAGCCTAAAGATGGATTAGAATCTGAATCTTTGGAAAGCCACGACAAAGAGGTTTTAGAGTCTTCGTTTGAAGACCTTACAAAACTTGGCAAGAGAAAGCTTGCTGAAAGTACGCAGGCTTCAGCTGTAGTATTACAACCCCTTAAAATAAAGAAACTGATCCCCAATCCTGGTAAGATAAGGAAACCACCGAAAAATAAAAAAAAAACAGCTTCAAAGTAGCCTTATATAAGCTTGCCTCTTCATGTGATCTGTAAAAGAACACCATGTAACCAAATAAAGTGAGTTATCTTGACATTCTTAGGATCCCGTGAGTGTTCTTTCAGCTGTGTCCAAGTCTGAATACATATGCTGAAGCTTAAAACTAGTATGAATATCAAAACCAAAGTTTATTACATCTAATGTTCATGCTTGTATAAATCCACTGTTTGAAAGGCTGGCACAATGCTTGTTAGTGACATCTGTATCCTACAACACTTAACATCTTTCTATCAAACTTGGAAAATGGACCACAGCCCCGATTCTGGTAAGTACGGCTGATGTGTTATCAGTTGTAGAGGAGTGATACTAAATGCTAAGCAATACATTGTCTTCAGGCACAAGAAGTCGTTTTCTAATTCATATAGACTTGGCTTTCTTTATAGGCTTGGGAGAATGATAATATTGACAGGGGGGAAAAAAACCAGTAAATTTATTTTAGTAAGAACTTAGTTTCTGTATGTGGCTAACTTCCTTGCAAAATTGAACATATTGCTAAATTGAACATGTATCAAAAGTATGCATTGTTGGCTAGCTCAGCAGCTGAGCATGTGTCCAGCACACTGTCCCTGGGGCTGGATCCCCAGGACCAAAAACCAATTGATGGTAATGACATGAACTCTGGCAGGTAGAGAAAACAGCATGAATTCCCAAAAAAAGGTTATACAAGGATGGGTTTTTCATGTTAGAAAGTTTTGTCTACCACATGTGTTTGGAAAAGCCACTTTTTGTAATTTAGGGGGAAGGTTATGGTTTGCCAAAATTATTTCAGCCCAAATTTTGGTTAAAATCATGAATTATTCCACCTGGATTTTTAACTTTTAGTACTATCCTGAGGCTTTTTCTTGTAAAGAAAGGAAACCTAATACAGCATTTTAACTGTAGAGTACAGGAAAATAATTTTTTGAAAAATCTTGAGACACTATTGCATGTAAATTTAGTTTTCACAGCTACTTTCCAAGCTATTCTATTTATTCTGTACTTTAAAATATTCACTGGCAATGTGCTTAGATCTAAGAAGCCAGTGTAGTTGTTACTGTATTTCAGTTATGAAGCAAACATCTATAACTACTAGAATATGTAGTAAACAGATCTTTAAAGGTCAGTGTTAACAGTTTCCTCAGGGTGTAAGTGCATGACAAAAATTTTTTATTGGAATTTGAAAACCAAATTTGCATTAAGACTTGATGCTGTAACAACTGAGCGAGACAATTCCTAACAAGAGCTGTAATTCCAGGTTAAGTGAAACTCTTGTTTATTTAACGCTCATCTGAGAACAATGTTCCAATGAATAGGTAGTTCTGTTCCTGAAGGCTTTCTCCTGTTAAGAATGTAATGCAGTGGAGTTTAAACCGCCTGATAGGATCTGCCCTGCTTTAGGAAAGTACTGATCCCAATTACGCACTTCAGTCGGGCTCTTGTGCCCCCTCTAGTGGTGGTATCAGGTATGGCACAGTTGCTCCAGAGGCCAGACAGTAAATACTTCAATCTTTGCAGGCAATACAGCCCATATCTGCTATCACAATTTGACTCGGTAAAGCAGCCACAGGCAAAGTATAAATGAAAATGTGACTGTTCCAATAGAACATCTGAATTTAATGTGACAGATTTAAGGTGTCACAAAATGTCATTCTTTGGACTATTTTCCCCCAACCATCAAAATAATCTTTCCTCAGCTTGTGGGCTGTACAGGTAATGGACGAAACTTAGCCCATGGCAACCCCTTGGTGGCCCCTCCCTGCTATAGTAATGATTGGTTTTGCTCGAGCAGGTACAACATGAAGGAAATGCCATGTTGTCCTAAAGTAGCTTTCTGGATGGAGAGCTGAGGCACTGGTATAATAAAGGCAGGAAAAAGTATCTACTTTGTGATAGTTGAGTCAAAGGCTTTAATAGCCTTGTTTAGCATCTTGTTTTTCCCTTGGATTACTGGCAGTATATATACACATATACACTGTGAAATTTTTTTCAACTTCTAGGTTAAAAACAACATCAGTAACAAAATTATGAATACTTATTTACAAGTAAGACATTTTCCATTAGCATGACAATATTCATGATAAATTAAAGTCAGCATAAAGGAATATGTGCAATTTTGCATAAGTAATAAAAACATTCAAGCTTTACATGTCCTGATGGCACTAAATTCCACTGGGCATATAATTTGGCCACTTTTATTTCTTTACCTCAGACGCACTTGTCACTGCTGAGCTCTGGTCACAGGCTGTGCTGTGAAGAGAGCACACTTAATATTTGCCCAGAACCTTGCTTCTGAACATTCTGCTGTCCTTCTAAAGATGAAGGCTCAGATCCGTGTTGACTGCCTCAGCAACTTTCTTATGGAACAGTGAGCTCACCAGTCACCCTGTGCGAACACCCACCGCGTGCCCATCAATAAACATTCCCATGTGAGGTGACCCCCAGGTGGGTCCTTTGTCACACTGTACAAATGTACCACCACTTAATGAACAGAATGTGATGCAACAGTTTACCCCTACACTGTGGCTTCAGATTCATCTCAGGAAAAGTCGCATTTCTAAAAAGTGGAGCAATGTGCTTTTTGTCCCCTTCCATCCCTCCCACAAGCAGGTACACAGCAGAAAAAGGGTGAATCTTAACATGCTACCTAGAAATGCGCATTACTGGTCATGAGGGTGTTCTCTCGTCTTTTCTGATGGTTAGCAACAACTTCAATTTCACCGGACTTTGTGCTTTTATTCTTCTTTGGAATGGCAGTCCCAGGAATAATTAAACATTATTAACAAACGAGAATGTCAAAGGTCTAGAAATCAACATATCCATCTATTGTAGTACAAGTCCAACCTGAAGGAAGGAAAGAAATGGATAGTAAGACCAAGCAGAAAAAATCAAATGACAATGTGGCACAGTATGTCTGTGTTTTTAAGAGCCCTGTGTGTCTTCTGAGGCAAGTCAGTATGGAGGTGTCATGTACACAGGCTACCTCAGCTTCGCTTACCTTTTCAGAATCTGTTCCTGGACACCGCCAATTGTACAAATAATACTGCAGATTGCCATCTCCGATGCCGAACTTCAGTTTTTCCAAGAACGTCTTATTTTCCATCAAATCTAGTGCATTGAATACATCAAACCCTTTCTGCCAATATGAAAAGGATTTGAAATTTAAAACGAAGACCAGCATATTTTCTATATTACATATTCCAGCATAGCATTTAATTCCTCTACTAATAGCTCAAATATTCATTTATAATAGAGTTGAATGTCTGCAATACAAAGTGAAGGTTGAAAATTCTTATAAAACCATCAGTGCATTTGACATTTCAGAACTGCTGGATCAAAAAATGCAGTCCACTGGCTGGGGAGATGGCTCAGTGGTTAAAGGCGCTTACAAAGCCTGCTGGCCCTAGTTAAATTCCCTATACCCACATAAAGGCCAAACACACAAAAAGTGCCACAAAAGTCTGGTGCTTGTTCGCCATGGCAAGAGACCTTGTTGTACTTACTCATGCACACACAGTCACATGCATGCAAATAAATTTTATTTTTGGAGACAGAGTCTCAGGCTGACCTGAAACAGAAGGCACTCTAGTCCTAGGCTAGCCTCAAACTCACAGGGATCTTCTACCTATACCTCCCAAGTGCTGGGATTAAAGGTATATGCCACACAACTGGCAGAAAGTATTTTTTAAATACATAGTCTGGTGGCTGGCACTGACCCAAAAATGACGTTTTAAGACTTTTTGTCAGAGTCCATCCTGAGGATTATTAATTACTGACTTTCCTAAGTCCTGATTTTGCTGGAGCTATTGGTGAGGAACCAATGTAAAGACATACAATAGCATGTTTGTCTTGGGCTGAATCTTGGAAATCAAATTCTTTCCTGAGGACTGGGGAGATGGCTCAGCCTAAGAGTGCTTGCTGTAAGCATGAAGGCCTGAGAGGCGCTGAAACAGACCAAGTTCAACTCCCCAGGACATACATGGACCAGAGAATGGCCAGGAAAACAGAAGCCAGGTGAAACGTGCAGATCACCTGAGGACGATGTTGACTTTGGGGTCCAAAGTAACTCTTTGTAACATTTATAAAAATGCTTTCAGTGATCTAATAATAGAGACATGCAAGTAAGTCTTTATGGTGTGCACATTCCGTGCATAAGCGGTCATGCCTGAGTGAGGCAGGATTTCACACTGCTCACTGCTGCTTTTGCCAGGCCAGGTGGCCCCCAAGCTTTCTGCTTTAGCAGATCCTAAGGTCTCTACATCTCTGTGTCTCAGTCATAGCTGAGGTTATACATGCTTGCCAGAGTCCAGCTTTTTACATGGGTGCTGGGGTTCCATGGGTACTCATGCCTGCTCAACAAACACCTTGTTCAAGCCACATCCTGAGCCCCAAGTGTCTTTACATTTTTACATCTTGTTTCAGGTTTCTCTTGAGTAATTATTTCCCCATATTGAATATATCCCCTTAAAATGTGTGCCAACGGATTCAAACCTTTCTCAAGGAAAAACGTTTACTTATAGGAGGGTTTAAAGTTATTCTAACATCTAGATTGAAGAAACAAAATTAACAGATACAATAAAGTACATTTTAAATTCCTTTCATTTTAAGCTTAAACTGTTTAGTTGAGTCACAAAACTTACTATGGATGATTACTCAGCACCCATTGTGTTTTCCTTGTGGAATAAAATAGTGTTCTCATATTCTTTGTAGTATGGGTTTTATGCATTATAGGGACGAAAAGTTTCTAATTTAGATAAAAGTCTTTTATCACAATAATGAAAATAGACACTGAAGGCTCAAACAAACTCTTAGCAAAATTCTTCCACTGCTTTGCAATAGCATGAAGGAAACGTCACATGAATCCCATAAGGTGTGTTCAAAAGCATATGGCCTTTTACATAAGTCGGCCTACGGAATTAAAAGAACCAAATAGCACAAAAAGGAACGAGCCACTCACCAACTTGGCTAAGATGAGCGCGTCACTCATGAGGTCCAGCAGGGGTGTCTTGGTGTGAATGTTGTAGAAGGAGTAGGCAGCCTTGAGGCTCTTGTGAGCAGGGTGGTGCATGACCGTGGAGGGGAGCGTGTAGAAGCTCAGGAAGTCTGTCAATTTCCCCTTGGAACTCTGGGGGAACCAAGGTATGTGACATCACCTAAGTGTTTCTTCAAACAGCATTCAGCTAACTGATGTGACTTGCACTAGAACTTTCCATCTAAACAAGAAGCAACAAGCTGGGCTTCTCTCTCAGAAGCAAGTTCCATCCCCGTATGCATGGTGGAGATCAAGAGGAGCACAAAAGTTAAGACCATTAGCCAAATGCCAGTCAGCAATGTGCACAGCGCGCAACATTAAAGCAGCCTTAATACCCACCGCGACTCAGAGAACTGAGCGGAAGAGGGGGCGGAAAGATTGTGAGCGCTGTGGTGGGGGAGAATATCCAGAGGCATGACACCTTGAGTAACAACATACTAGGGCCAGGAAAACCGGGCTGACTACTAAGGCTATCCACGGTCCCCAGCCCCAAGGACTGATCCAGACTGCCCACAGAGGAGGATATCCAGCCGATGGGGGATGGGGAAGAGGGGCATTGGTGATCTGGGGAAAACAACTCATTGTTTGCCCATTAAATAATGTAACTCATTATGGGCAATGAAAAAAAAAAAAGAATGTTCCCAGCTGCCTGCCAGAGTCCAAGTGTGCATCAGGAGAAGCAGATCTGTGGAGGCTGAGCTCTGAGACCACAGGCTGCTTTCCCACCCTGAAGTACACAGCTACTTCCAGAGGAGGCAACCAAGCTGTAGGATGAGCCTTCAAAGTAGACCTGGCAAGCCAGGGTCACTCAGGCTTGGTATCACACTTTCTTGGAGGTGAATGATGGGATCCTGTACTTACAGAAAAAAACCTGGCAGGATTTGTTAATGCAAAAATTAGGGCTTTCAGATAAAAGCTTTAAAAAAACTATATCCTCCACTGTGTGCTACATTCTGCTTTTGTAATGACAAAAGTTTTTTCCAAGAATGTGATTTTTTAAAAACATATTGTGAAATGTCAATATTTTCAAGATCTACATATAATCCAGAGAATTGACATTTTCCAAATCACCAATGCATGATGTTACAAACTCATCCAGGGACAAAAGAACCAAAGAACAGGCCGGCTCAGTGGCAGAACATCTGCTCAGCATGCATTGTACCCAGTGCCAAAAAGGGGGGGAGGTAAAAAAAAAAAACAAGATAAATAAATGCATCTTAAGGGTGTAAAAAAACTTGACGAAATGAGTTCACATGCAAGTACCCACAGTCATTTGAAAAGAGCCCTTGGGCAGTGGCACTCCCCTGTTGATCCCAACACTGGGAAGGCTGAGGCAAGAGGATTAAGGTTCTAAGGACAGCTGGACGTGGTGGCCAGCCTGAGACTTTAGTGAATTCCAGGTCAGCCTGGAAAGCCTCTAAGGTTTCCTCATTTCTCAGGACTATCTTAGCACCTTGTGTTTACCTCTACTACAAATGTGTCAATGATGTGCTCCCGAGGGAGGAACCAATGAGCCACTTCCTCTTCGTCCATCACAGGGGCCAGGTGAAACTTCTTCAAGTAACTGTTGATCAGTTCTCGAACTGCTTTGACATCTTTCGGTTCCATTGGTCTCAAACCTGAAGTCTTCGTAACCTTGTTAGAAAGAAAGCCAAGCAAATCCAGAAACTGAAAGTAAAACAAAATGACTACCCAAAGTGTGCTTAACAGCCCACATACTCTGGGAATTTGCTCTAGCACCACCCTGGCCAATCAGGATCTACCACGTGCCCGAATCTCCTGGAGATTCGTGTCCATACTGAAGTCTGAAATTGGATTTGGTGACTTGGGCCTGTAATCCAGCTACATGGGAGGCTGAGGCAAAAGGGTTTCAAGTTCAAGGCTTGCCTACGTTAGAGACTGTTCAAAGCCAACCTGTTCAACACAGTGGGACACTTTCTCAAAATAAAAAATGGAAAGAGAGCTAGAGATGTAGCTCAGTAAGAGAAGACCTGCCTAGTGTAGTTTTTCTCGATGCTGGGATAAAACACCCAACCAAAGATGGGGAGAAAAACTTATTTCCGAAAATGCATGGTAGAGCCAAAGCTGGGCATCACATATGACAGCAGCTGGCAGGAAGCAGCAAGAATGAATTGGCCATCTCAGGCAATAAATCTGATAAATCTCAAGGTATGCAACCAGTGACGAGCCTCCTCCAGCAAGGTTCCACCTCCCAAACTGTCACCACCTGGGGACTGAGTATGAGGCTTAATCACAAACACATGAGGCTGAGTGGGACATGCCACATTCAAACCACCAAATTCTGCCTCTGGCCCCCATAGTCTCATGTGCTTTGAATACTCAGTCCTGGTGGTAATTTGGCGCGCACGCGTGCGCGCGCGCGCACACACACACACACACACACACACACACACACCACACACCACACAGAGTATCTTGCCCACTGGCTCTATGGGGTTATCTGAGGAATTGAACCTGGGCCAACAGGCTTTGCAAACAAGTGCCATGAACAGCTGAGGCATCTCAAAACCCCTTGTCAGGTTATGTTTTAAAGGAATATAGGTGCCAACTGCTGGGCTTAGCTTGTAAGACTTTGAGACAGTTTACCATTTAGCTCCAGGCTAGCCTTGACTTTCCATCCTCTGACCCCAGCATCCCGAGTGCTGGAATTACAGGTGTGTGCCATCATGCCCACAATGGTATATCTTTTGATTAAAAGATAATCAGAGTAGACCCAAAACTTTGTAATTTTAAAGTGGGGCCATAGGAATGAAAAGCATACAGGTTAGAACAGCCTCCCTATTTGAATTTATTAAATTACTTGTCCTCAAAACAGCTCCTGGAATCACCACCCCATAAGCCAGAGAACTTGAGCCTAGATATGAGAAAACTCAAGAGAAAACCTAGACAGAAATATGGTTTCAGGGGCTGGAGAGATGGCTCAGCGGTTAAGACACTTGCCTCCAGTGCCTAAGGCCCTGGGTTCAATTCCCCAGTACCCACATAAGCCAGACACACAAGGTGGTGGCCCTGGTGC
>PVHP010042394.1:0-15029 GCA_004024765.1 Zapus hudsonius
TCAAAAAATAAAAATACTTTTATAAACCATATAATTCAAGACAGAAGACTCAATTGAGAAACAGACAGGAAATATGAATAAGTGGGTCATATAAGAGAAAAAGTAAAACTTACAGTCAACATAGGAACTGATGCTCTCAGTGATAAGAGAAACACAAGAAAATTAAGATGTTTCATATCCACTATATTTGCAAAAAAAAGTTGATCCTAACAAAACCAAGTGTTAGTGTGGGTGTGGAACACAGCAACACAAATGTGTCTATCAGATTTATATCCCTCCAGTAATCTTACAAAAGGATGTGCCCATTCTGTGGCCCTGAAATTCTATTCCTAACAAACTCATAATGGTGCTCAAGAAGACACAGAGATTTGCATAAGAATGTTCACTGCAGCAGTCCACAGTTTTGAAAACCTGAAAATAACCTAATCCTATAATAGGAAAATGACAAATTGTGGTGCATCCATCCATGTAATGAAATGCTACTTAGAAGTGAAAACAGCTGAAACTAAAACTATATGGCAAAGCCTAAAAAACATACTGCTCAAGTGAGCAGAAAGCATAAAAGAGTAAGTACAGTACTAAGCTACTCAATAACTTCAAAAACATAGCCAACAATATTATTCAATGTATTGTTGACTATATTATTCAAAAATATATTCAATGTAATATGTGTGGAGGGTTTTTTTTTTTAGTTGAGACAGGTATTCACTATGTAGGCCAGGCTGGCCACAAACTCACAATCCTCCTGTCTCTTCTTCCTGAGTGCTGAGTTACAAGAATGAGCCACTATGCCTGACGTATATGATAAATATAAGGGAAAATGAATTGAATGATGATAGTGGTTACTTCTACAGGAAAAAAAAGATAAGAAGAGCATCATCCAGGAAACTTAACTATGCATGTTTCTTCATTAGTATAAGTGGACATGTGTAAGATTTTTCATCTATATTACAGTCAAAAAATTCTTCCTAATATGAAAAAGTTAAATTCATAACAAGAATCCTGAATGTGGTTCAACTGGAAAAGTTCTACCAGAAGACCCTAGCTCAATGCAGGAGAACATCACCTCACAGTGAAAGCCATGTCTACATATAACAGAAAGTGAGTTAAAACCATGTCTACATACAGCAGAAGTGAGGATTCTGGCTCCATTGGTGCTACTTAGGCAGAAGCAGGTCCCTCCCATAAGAGATGTTGAAGAGCAAAGGACCATTAATACCCTCATTTACAATACATCTCCTTACCTAGGTAGGTGGCGCACACCTGAAATCTCAGCACTCAGAAGACCAAAGCAGGAGGATCATTAGAGGCCAGTCTGGGTTTAAAAACAAAAAACAAGATCTATCTCAAAAGAAAAAGTTACATCTCCAGAGCAGGGTCAGTGCTCAGTAAGTGCTCCATTAACAATGCAACTTCAGACAGGCATGGTAGTGCACACTTAGAATCCCAGCACCAGGAGGAGGATTGCAGTGAGACCAGCCTAGGCTAGAGCGAAACCCTACCAACCCACCCACACCCTGAAAATCTGCTGACTGATGCCAAATTTAAAACATTAACTAATGGTCTCTTATATGCCAGAAGTAGAAAATTGAGGTGAATGAAAGATAGCCCTATACCTAGTAACAACTGCAAATATTAATTCACATTTACCAGCAAGGATTAGATGGGATGTAGAGAAATACAGGATTAAAGGAAAGAAAGGCATGGAGGGGCTGCAGTGTTAACAAGAACACTTTCTTACCATGTGTGAGGGAAAGTTTAATCACTAGCCCTGCAAACAGGAATGATGGAAGAATGAAGAAGGAAAGGAAGAGAGAAAGGAAATAAGGGAGGTAGGGAGCAATTGAAACCAAAAAATGTTAAGTGACTTGCCCAAAATCTTACAAACACAGGTGGAAAATATCAAAACTGGACTTAAAAATACATGTCTCTGGACACCAAAGCCCTCTATCTTTCTGTGGCACAAGTAACTCCATTCACAGGGTAAGGGAACCCTTTTACGGGGTGTTGACAGTGCAGAATAGTCCCTACAGAACTTGACACACAGACAGAGGAAAAGACAATTTAACATTCTAAGCCGACCATCCATTATTGCCAACTTTTTCTTTGAAGGCTGCATAGTGTCTACAGACCCCCACACCATATCTTAGCTTGAAAAGTTGTAACAAAATTACTCTGGACTTGGTAGATTAAACAGGTGTTTATTTTCCTCAGTTCTGAAGGCCAGGAAGACCAAGATGGAGGATGCCAGCCAGCTCAGTCTTTTAGAGAAGGCTCTTGCTAACCTTTAGACGCACACCTGCTTCTGCATGCTCTCAGCTCCGCTCTCACCACCTAATTACCTTCAGTAGTCCTACCTCTTAATGCCCTCGCACTGGAGATGAAGGTTTCAACATATGACTTTTGCAGGACACAGATATTCAGCGCTTAGCACCCTGCTCATAAGTCACTAATAAATTGTCCACTTGAAGATATATGCCCCAGCTCAGAAGTTCTTAGCAAGTACATGCATTAGAGAAGAAATTTAGGGGCTGGAGAGATTTTCAGTGGTTAAGGCACTTGCCTGCAAAACCTATCGACCTGAGTTTGATTCCCCAGTACCCCCATAAAGCCAGATGCACAGAGTGGCACATACATCTGAAGTTCATTTGGCGCCCATTCTCTCTGGCTCGCTCTATCTATCTATCTATCTATCTATGTGTGTGTGTCTGCTTGCAAATAAATAAATAAATAAATAAATAAATAAATAAATATATTTTAAAATAAAGAAATTTAGGTCAGATTCACATTCACAAACACAAGATCCCTGCAGAACTCCCACAGGAGAACATGACTGGGTTGGATTTTTCTAAGCTGCCCCATATAGAACATTCTCTCCAGCAATTGGGCTACAGGCCTGGTGTTGGATTTAGAGCTACAATGGTAGATATTTGGCCCATCCCCACCCATGCTTTTTGACACCTAAGCCACACTTAAGAAAAGAGACCATTAATAATACAGAAGCCAAACTTGAGCTTAACTCCACTCTGCTCAACACCCTAAGGTTGCTGCGTGCTCGTGGATAAATTACCAAACTTAAGCCTGAGCAAAAGAAAGGAAAATGGCCTCTAAATGTCCAAGAATCTGCCCAGGTTCACATTCCAGCCAGGTCCAATTCAGGCCTGGGGTATGCCTGCTCAGCTACTCACTGGGTATTCATTAAACCATCCATCCAGCAGCGAGATTGTGTTTATGGTTATCCCTATCAAGCATGATTAGGTCTGGTTCTCTAATTCTGTTTTACAGGTTTTGTGGGCTCCGGGGGAAGAATAAATCAAGCAAGAGTGTACCAAGTCTGACTCGGTACACATCACCAACATTTAAATAAAACCAAAGTTTGGAAAATGAGCAAATATCACATTCCCCAACAGACCATCTGCTATCCTGGTGGGTCATTAGAGTCAGTGAATCAGGAGCCTGGGGAAGAAGAATTCAGAGTACCCATCCCTGTTCACGTTGCTGTGAAGACCACTCCATCAGACAGCCAAGTCTGCTTTGAGGCTGAGGCAAGAGAACGTAAAGCCTTTTTCCCTCTCAAAAGAAAAGTGACTCATTTCCATCCATCAGCTCCATAAAAAAGCAAGTATTTTTTAAAGAATGAAAAAATAAATTTAAAAAATGACCATAGTATCTATCTCCTCCAATAGCCTCACCCTAAAAATAATATTTACACAAGAAAAAGTATACTGTTCCCACCTATTGCATGGAGAAGTCAGAATGGGCCACAGAATAGGCCAATACTGCATGACCTGCTAGAGGTCATTCCTAGCACCTAGCACAGAATCTGTTCACTGCAATGCTAAATACTGAACTCATGAAGGAAATCCCCCTCCCAAGCTCCTATGGTCTTCTTCCTATTCTAACACACCTCAACTTCTCAGACAGGAGGAATGCTTTCATCAGGTCCATCTCTGAAAGGCAGCATGCATGATACCAAGGCTCCAGAGTCCCAGTTCCACAAGCTAAGTGATGTTGTAACATTTAGCAGCTACAATTTAGTTCTACTGTCCTCAAACGGAAATGACAACTTTCTCCATTGAAGAAACTGACAACAAAACATAATAATCGAAGTGCCTGAAAAAGTGCAAAAGGAACTAGACTGATCCAAGCGGAGGGAAGCAGATGAGACAGAAGCAGTGGAACACCCGCCCCTTCAAGAAGTCATCTTTCTTTGATGGCAAATACACTTCCTGTAGTCTTTCCTCACGGACATGATGACCCCAGCGCTGAAGCAGAATAAGGGCTTGCAATGGTATTGTAATCAACTTTCTTGTTGCTGCACAGAAAGAACCCAACCAAAAATGGCTTGTGGAGGAATGGGTTTATTTGGCTTACAGACTTGAGGGGAAACTCCATCACGGCAGGGAAAACGATGGCATGAGCAGAGGGTGGACAATACCTCCGCATGTAACACCTCAGGCATCTCTCTGTTGTTTCAATGTAAAGCAGTTGGGCCATAATCAAATGCCAGTCTCTGCCTGTAAGTTAAACTTGCCTTGAGGCTTTTCTAAATTCAAATCTTAAATTCTCAGTCCCATATCCATAGCAAAGCACACAGTCCATTACTTAAATTTAACCTTGGTCAAACTCTCTGGGCATGGGCAGTAGGACGCATCAACCCCTTGACCCAGGCACACACTTCTATTAAGGTTTTCTGCAGTCTCTCCTTCTCCATAGAAAGTTCACAAGCTAAGCCTCCAAATGTAATCCTCTCTGCTCTGAGCATTTCCAAATTCTCACCAGAATAGTCTATAAAACTTGGTTTACCACTCTGGAAGGCATCTTCAGTTGCAAGCACCAAGTCCATGTCCATTCCTCTAGCACACAACTTCCAGAATATCAAAATCCACATGGTCAGATTCATCTCAGTGAATCGCCCCACTCCTGGTACCAAATCTATCATAGTCAGCCCACATGCTGCTGGGATGAATCTTCAAACCAGGCACAGTTTATGGGAGGAAAAGATTTATTGAAACTACAGATTGAGGGGAAATTCCATAACAGCAAAAGAGGCTGGCCCTCTTTCACAGGTCTGAGCAGAGAGACACCCATCACCAACACCATACACACAGAACAACAAACAGGCAGGAGGGCCAAAGAGCATTTCTTCTCCTTTATATAGGCTTAGAGTGGGGTCTTGCAAGTCTATTTCAGACTTAATGGCTTCCTGAGTCTCTGGAATTTCCTTCCTGCATGGCCCACATAGGAAAGGATGTTTACTTCCATCTTCTTTGAGCTTCTTTACATCCTGCCCCTTGCTGAGAGGCTGCCTTCCTGTAAACATCCTCAGAGACCCACCCAAGATAATTCAAAAGTTCAAGTTGACAACAAAACCTAACCATCTCACTGCCCCTACTGAGATGTCCACCCACTCTGGGGGAATGGCTTGCTCCTTTAGTTAAAACTTCCTGTAAGCAACCTCAGAGACCCACCCCAAGATTACTGTGGATTATTAAACAGCTCAAAATGACAACAAAACTTAACCATCACACTATGGGTCCAGCTCTGGCTTCTGCCATGGAAGGACTGTGAGACTGCATATGAAATCAACCATTCTACCCTGTGATTCTTCCACACAAACACCAAATTATCATCTCTATTCTAAGAAACCCACTATTGAAACACTGAACTTCTTAAAACAAGAGAGTGAATCCCCTTCAATTTACTCTTCACAAGCCCTCTTTACAATGATCTATTTGCCGGCTACTCAACAGGAAGACCAGGGTCTCATATGCTGGAATGGAGCAGGGAATAGTTCTGGACTGGCTGCAGAGTCCATCCCATCTCTTCTCACAACAGCAGCCTTAAAAGTCTCTTTCATCTTGCTGTACCCAAGACCCCTCATCTATAAACAGTAGAGTTGACTCAGAACCTAAATATTAGAGGGGGTCTCTGAGGTCTCTCCCAACTCTTAACTCTCTCAAAATTGCTGATTCTTCCCATGCTCTCTGCAGACCAGCCTCCCTCACCCCAGTGAAGTCTCATCCCCATTACTTCATGCCCACACACTGCCTTGACAGCTCAATTAGAGCCCACAGCCAGAGCCCAGCAAGACTACACAGCTCCCCATGTACCCCTGGGCGGTGTGAAGCACCCTGTTTGAGGTGTGGGAGGAAAGCACATGTGATCTTCCTTCCCATATATCTTCATCAATACTTGGACCAAATGTAAGTATTTACAAGCAGTTCACTCCTGGTCTTATGTCCTCAAATATTAGCATCTTTTTCTGATTAAGGGGATAAGATTTTAAAATCTCAGTCAAGTACATGCCATATTGTGATAAAAATAAAGAATGACATCCCAATTCTAGGAAAAATGATGCCAGTGACTTACTGGGTCTTCTTCAATTCTTATAAAAATATTAATAGAGTAAATAGCAAAATTAAAAACTCATGACAATGTTGAACAAAATTTGGTGACAAGGCACTACCACAAAGCCCCAAAATACAAGCAGATGAGGACAAACCACCAGCAGCCAGTGAGACACTGATGTCTGTGTGAAACAAAGACAAGGTGAGCAGTCTGGGAGAATGGCTCAGAGCTGGAGTATTTGCCTAGCATGGTCACCCCCAGCACTACAAAAAGAAAGCAAGGGGGAATACAAAGGGAGAGAGACAAGGATGGAGGGAAGGACAGAAGTGACAAGGTACAAGAAGACTTGAATGAGGAAAACTTGCCCAAAGGAGCCAATGCAGGGGCTGGGAAAACTCCAGGACCCACAGGGAGGGAGCTCCAGGGACTGGCCCACCAGGACAAAATGCCACTCTTAGAACAAATGGCAGACATAGAATCAATACTGAGCAGGCCAGGCAACACAGATAACAGATAAGAATTAGATAAAAGAGAGGAAGGCTGGATGTGGTGGTAAACACCTTCAATCCCAGCAATTGGGAGGCAGAGGTACAAGGATCACTGTGAGTTCAAGGCCACACTGAGACTACATAGTGAGTTACAGATCAGCCTAGACTAGAGTGGGACCCTACCTCAAAAAAAAAGAAGTGGGAGAGGATCAACATCAGAAAAAAAAGACTACCATTGTGCTTTGTTTTCCCAGTTCCAGGAATGGAACCCAGGGCTTCATTCATGCCAGGCAAGCACTCTACCAACTGAGCCACCTTCTCAGACCACAACTTTTCAATCAATATGAATGTAACACAAGAAGAGTTTAGTGAAGTCAGAAAAGTACCAAGACTCCTTTCTAAACTTCAAGAAAACTAGCTTACGGAAAAACTAATAGAAAAGTAATAAATCCATAAACATTTCTATGAGAAAAAATAGAGACTAAAAGGAAAAATAACATCTCTAGAGATATGTGACAAAAAAGCATGCCAAAAAAAGATACTTTAAAAGCACATAAAATATAGCATATTTCAAAATAACCTATAAATATTTTAGGCTGTGCAAAGCTTGGAAGAAAAAAACATAAATTAGAACCTGAAAAATTCAGAAGTGACAACTCAAAAAAGAAGTGGAAATTTAAAAATATTTTAGAATCAAAAATTAAGGACTAAAAAAAAAAAAAATTAAGGACTGAGGGTATAGCTCTGTGGTACAGAGCTTACCTAACATGTAAAGCCCTGGGTCTGATCCCCAGTAGTGGGGTAAAAACCAAACTAGAAAATGAGCATTAAACTAGAAGGAATATAAGAAAAAAACCCACACCTTAAACTTGGGAAAAAAGAAGAAAGAATATTAAAATGATAAGTGAAGACAAAGGAGAAATATATGAACAAGAGAAACTCCTGAAAAAAATCGGAAGCCAAGGACAGAATTCCAAAAACAGGAATTTGTGAAAGCTTTTCTGAAAAATAACTGTAGACAAAAACACAGGGTTGAGTAGTATTAAATATGCAGTTCCAGAAGAATTAAGACTGAATGAAGTTTGAAAACATGTCTCTCTTTTTTACTGGGGAGTGAATCTGGGGCTCTGTGTATGCTATTCAATGGATTGTGACGACAGGGTTACTTCAGTCAGTGCCTCAAAACACTGGAAATGTATTCTTTCACAACTCTGGAAGCAGGGAAGCTCTGGGAAGATCCATTATTCCTGCTTTTTCCTGCTACTGCAGGCTGCTTGCCCTTCTTGGCTGGAAACTGCATCAGCCAATCTCCAGCTCCAGGGTGACCCTTCTTCCTTCTACATGTTTGTTCATTTTTTTTCTCTCCCCCGCAGCTCCCCCAAGGAATTTCTTGCAAGGACAATTGTGATCCATTTAAGGTACACTAAGATAATCAGAATAATCTCTTCTCAAGATCTGCAGCAGTCAGTATGCGAAGTCTGCCATGAACAGTAACACTCACAGGTGAGATTAAGTCACTTCAGCCCTGCATGATACATCATGTCAACTTTCCATTATTGTAACAAGCACTTGAGATAAACCTCTTCTCTTTATAAATTGATTATTTTAGATCACAGGTTTAGATGTTTCAGTTCCTGGTTGTTTGGCCCCCTGCTTTTGGGGGGGGTTGTACTAAGAAACAACAAGGTGGCAAAAGTAGATGGTACCCAGGCGTAGTGGCGCACGCCTTTAACCCCAACACTCAGGAGGCAAAAGTAGGGGATCCCATGTGTTCAAGGTCACCCTGAGACTACATAGTGAATTCCAGGTCAGTCTGGGCTAGAGTGAGACCCTACCTCAAGAAAAAAAAATGTAGATAGTAGACTAAAATCACTCACCTCACTTTTAGGATGCAAAAAGAGAGTAAAGAGATCAGGGTCCCACAATCCCCTTCAAGGGTCCCAGTGACCCCAAGCCTTTAAGGGTACATCTCAGTGGCCCAAAGCTTCCCTCTAAGGCCCCACTGCTTTTTGTTGTTGCAGTGTTTTGAGATAGTGTCTCATTTAGCCCAGGCTAGCCTCGCTATGTAACCAAGGATGACCTTGAACTCCTGATCCTCCTGCCTCCACCTCCCAAATGCTAGGACTACAGGCATGTGCCATAGCCACCACCACCACCAATACCACCACCATCCTCACTCCCAAGCTAGCCCCTACTTTTTAAAGGTTTTGCAACTTCCCAATAAAGACACTCTGGAGACTAAGTCTTTTTTAAGAATGGGTTTAGAGAAAAGACATTCCTTAACTAAACTGTAAGCATAACCATCTTTTTTTTTTTTGGTGGGTATTTGGGATTGTTAGGGCCTTCGCACTTGCTAGGCAAGTACTCTACTACTGAGCTATATCCCCCAGCTTTTTTTGTTCTTTTTTTATTTTGAGATAAGGTATCACAAAATTGCCCAGGCTGGGCCTTGCCTTGTCCTGCCTCAGCCTTCAAGTTACCAGGATTGTATGCCTATACCACCATACCCAGCAGATAATCACTTTTTAAATGCTGGAAAATACAGATGGGGGCTAGAGAGATGGCTCAGAGATTAAAGGTACTTGCTTGCAAAGCCAGATGTCCCAGGTTTGATGCCTCACTACCCAAGTAAAGACAAATGCACATAGTAGTGCATGCATCTGGATTTCTTGTCTGCAGCAACAAGAGACCCTCTCTCTCTCTCAAGTAAATAAACAAATATCTTAAAAATTCTATGTGTGTGTAACTGTATTTAAATAGACAGAAAATACAGACAACACGTAGAAAGTGTTTCCTGGTTTTAGTAATCATAACTGATGCAGTATTAGTATTATTACTGAGCATGCTAATTATGAATTGTAAACAAAGCAAGTCATGTAATATTCGATTTTATCACTTCCTTTGTGCTTGAAAAATCAGAATTCTTGGTATAGAAGAAATCACCAATAAGATATAGAAGACTCTAAGATTCCTAAAATCTAGTTCTGTTTGGAAATATCAGTGTAAGCTCACAGATATGCTTTCTGTAATCAGATGTGTCCTCACTCTTTTCTTCCTATGGAATTCCTCAGCTCTGTCTTGGAAAAACAACCCCCAAACAATGGCCTGGCAAGTGAAAGTGAACACCTCTAGTGCCCCATATGGTGCCTTGAAATACTATTTTACATTGTAACTAACATATCAGGTATTCCTGAGGAAATGGGTGTGATTCCAGGTTGGAGGCAAAAATATATGAGAAGTGCAAAGGAAGTGAAGGTGAATGAGAATTCTAGAGAGAGCAGGAAATGGAGAGGGGGGAGAAAATCCCCAGCCTGGAAACAAACAGTTACCAGACTCATATATTATCAAATGTAAATAAAGGATGAGAGGCCCCAGGTTAGATACCCAGCATCAAAACAAACATACAAACACAATAATAAATAAATTACCCCAGAAAAGGAAAGGAAGTGTTGCTCAATCCTGGACAGGACAGAACAGGCACAATTCCACATGACATACAAAAGCAACTGCTACAGCAGGGTGTGGTGGTACATGCCTACAATCCCAGCACTCAGCAAGTTCAAGGCCATCCTGGGCTACATTATGAGACCCTGTATTTCATTCATTCATTCATTCATTACTAAATAAATAAAGCTGCTGGTATCCAGCCAAAACTTTATAGGAGGGCTTGGACCTACAGACTGGCTTTGACCTACAGACTGAATAGTCTGAGTTCAAGGGAGAAACCACTTCTGCATGTTAGACAACTCCAGCCTTCCTGGCCTGGGGCTATTAAACATTCTCAAGCAAGATCCTAATAAGGAACTGGCCCCCTCCTAACCATCACCTTCCCACTTGCAGGAGTAAGTGCTGGTTTTGTATCACAAGTATATCCAGTAACTCGGTGAATTGTGTGTCCCATTGTAAATCTATACAAAGGCATTCTTCACTAATAAATCAGGTTTGACACCCTAAATAACCTAGGTCTGCCCATAAATGTCCCCATTTTGTGCATACATCAGCAGTTATCAGGCTGTATAGTGCAATCATTTGGAAGCTTTGATAAATATAATACCGGTGGCACCCAGACCAGAGAAGAAATAACCACTGGGAGCAATGGGATCCATATTTTGTAAGTTTTCCAGATCATCATAAGATACAGCTAAGTGGCAAAAACTGTGATACAAAACTCAGCTGCTAAAGCAATAAGGTTAAGGACCAGGCCTCTGAACAGTGGGCTATAAATGCCACCTTTGAAGACCAAATCCTTGGCCTCTGCTATAGCCCAGGTCTCTTATTACTTGAATTTTTAAAAATGCTTTTTATTTATTTGCAAGCAGGATGAGATAGAAAGAAGAGAGACAGAAAGAATGGACACATAAGGGCCTCCAGCCTCTGCAAACAAATTTCAGATGCATGTGCCACTTTGTTCATCTGAGTTTACATGGGTCCTGGGGAATCAAACCTGAGTCATTAGGCTTTGCAGGCAAGCACCTTAACCTCTGAGCCATCTCTCCAGTCTTTACTTGAATTTTTTAGAAGTCATGTTTCCATCTGAAACTTTTTCTCCTCTCTCTTTCTACAGTATTTGGCCCTATAGACTTCTATTACTTTTCAAACCTCTTCCCTTTTGGCTACAATAGGGCAAAACTGATGACTAAGACTTTAGAAGATTATTTTTTTTCTCTCACAGAGCAGCAAAAGATATAATAAACATTCAAGGACATAAGACCAGGAGTGAACCCTTGCTGCTTACATGTATTTATACTTGGTCCAGGTATTGATGAACACCTACAGGAAGGAAGATCAGATCACACATGCCTTCCTCCCATGCCTCAAACACTCAGGGCACTTCACAGGCCCAGGAACAAATGGGGAGCTGTGCAGTCTTGCTGGGCTCTGGCTGTGGGCTCTAACTGAGCTGTCAAGGCAGTATGTAGGCATGAAGGGGATGAGACTTCACTGGGGAAGAATCGGAGTCCCAGAGAATTAGAGTTGGGAGAGACCTCAGAGACCCCCACTATTTATAGATGGGGAGACTGAGGTACAGTGAGATGAAAGGGACTTTTAAGGCTACTGATGTAAGAAGAGATGGGATGGGCTCTGCAGCCAGTTCAGAACTATTCCCTGCTCCATCCCGGACTCTCAGTCCTGGCCACCCTGTGATTAGGAGTAAGCAGATTATTATTAAGGGAGCGAAAACTTGAATTGGAATGAGGAGGTGGGGGGAGTGACTACATCCCTCTTGGCTGGCATGCCCAGGGCTCCAAGGCTTTGTCCTTACAAGAGGTGAGTCAGTAGCCTCAAGTGTGAGCTGTAGAAATTTTTTTAATGAACGACAACTTCCAGCTTCTGCTGGAAAAGGGAAGTAAAGAATCACTAGGAGGTGTCACTGTCACAGGATGCCTGATTCCTCACCGGATCCCTGCTGCCATGACAAGTCTTTGCCAAGGAGCTGCCACATACTGAGACTATAGAAAGCACTTAAGTTTGACCACTTCATGGGCCTATGCTAGACAAGTACACGAGGAATTCTAAGACTATAAACCAAATGCTCCAACAGCAATTCAAGGGAGGACACGGACATAGTTGAAAGAAGGGAGGAAGCAGTATTTAATGAGCTGAGCCTCATGAGCATGGAGTACCCAGGTAAATGTGGCAAGAAGGGAAGCAATGGACCTTCAATGACACCCACTTGGATCTTAAGCTCATTCAGCATCAATGGCTTATCTGCAGTGTATCAGGCACTAGGCTGTGCAATAAAAACACAGATGTGAATTAGCTATGGGGCTTATTTAAGAATATCATAGGCCAGGGGAAACATTCAGGTTGGGGTGAGGTGTAAAAAGTCAAAATAGGGCTGGAGAGATGGTTCAGTGGTTAAAATGTTCACCTGCAAAACCTTACAACCTAAGTTTGATTTTCCAGTGCCTGCATAAAGCCAGATGCACAAAGTGGCACATGCATCTGGAGTCTGTTTGCAGTGGCTGGAGGCCCTGGTGTGCCCATTCTCTCTGTCTTTTTCTGCTTGCAAATACTTTTGAAAAGTCAAAATAATTAACATATTGCTATACTAAAAAGCCTATGGAGGGGCTGGGGTAATGGCTCAGTGGTTAAAGGTGTTTATTTGCAAAAACTACCAGTGCAGGTTCAATTCCCATCCATCCATCCAGCCACATAATAAGGCCATTCATTCCCTTGAAGCAGCAAAACACTACATACACACACACATACACACACACACAGAGAGAGAGAGAGAGAGAGAGAGAAAGAGAGAGAGAGAGAGAGACAATTTTTTAAAAGCCTAGGGAGATGGGCATGTTAACTCAGATTTGTAATCCCAGCAGTTGAGGAACCAAGGTAGGAGGACTGTCATGAGTTAAAGGCCAGTCTGGGCTACATAGTGAGCTCTAAGCCAGTCTGAGCTAATAATAAAAATAACAAATCCTAAAGACAGAAAAGAAGTAGGAGGCTGCTATCCAAAATATCAAACAAATAATCCTATCGGCATTAGGAACCCATTACGGATTTATCACCAGTGACACAGAAACCCTGCCTAAAGTTTTTACACTTTAGTAACTTCCACTTGCAAGAAAAGGTTAGAAAGGAGTGAGGGACTTCCTAATCCTGGCTAGCACCAACTGTGATATGTCTTCCAGCAGGTATGTCCAACCTTCTGATACTGTGACAAGACATTGTCACCTGCAAACTTCACACTCAAGAACCGCTCAATTGAATTACGAAAAAAAAAAATCTCAAAATGTTTTAAGTACGTTTATTATTTTGTGTTGGGCACATCCATTGCTACCCGGGGCCACATGCAGGCCATGAGCTGGACACACCTGGTAGAGTTTATTCTTGTACAGCTTTTACTTGGCATTCTACTCAGCCCTTTTGTCCCAAAGGGGCTCTCATAAACAGTTTTATTCTCATAGTTTCAGCTAAATAGATCTGAAATGGCTGAATCTCAGCAGCATACTGATGGGCTTGCCAAACTATAAGACAAGGTATGTGTGTAAAGCATCAGCATTAAAGAGACAAAGAACTCAGTAAAGGACACTAGTCCTCAGTGTGCCTGAGGGCCCAGCACTCAGTGAACAGCTTAGAACAATACACAGATAGAAGGTGAGTTAAAACACTTCTCAGAGAGTTCACACTCTTCAAATACTAGAGTGTCCTCCAAATGACTGGTGCTTAAAGCTTTGTCCTGTGAACTCTAACAACTCATTTAGCTGCAAGTCCCTCTCCAGACAAGCTTGTCTTTTCTACCTTTGCTCCCCCTCTCCATGTACAGCCTGGCCCTAAGAAAAAAATATACATTGCTGAATCAAGCCTCCTTGTCACTTCTCTTACATCATGCCTTCATCTAAACCCTCCATCATCCTGGTTCAGGTCCTTGTTGCGATCAGCATTCTAGTTGCTGCTCAGAAAGAACCTGAGCAAAAGCAGCTTGTGGAGGAATGGGTTTATTTGGCTTACAAACTCGAGGGGAGACTCCATCCTGGCAGGGAAAATGATGGCATGAGCAGAGGAGTGGACATCACCTCTGCCATAGCACAGAAAACAATGGCAGGAAGGTGTGACAAATACTGGCAAGGGGAAGCTGGCTTATAACCCATAAGCCTGCCCCTGACAACACAGATCTAGTGAGGTTCTAATTCCCAAACTGCCATCAGCTGAGGATCGATCACTAAAAGCACATTCATTTCTTTGTGGGGGACATTCTGCATTAGCTTTGACCCATTTCCTCTTCCTAATACATGACATTGTATTGCCCACAAACACACTATTTTGTTCCCCAGTATTGACAAGACTGAGTTGTATCTCTAAGACTAGTATTTAAAGTCTCCTACAGTCTAGATCTTCCTGCTTCCCCATGATTTCTCCTTCATATATGGCTTATCTGCTACCCCCCCCAAAAAAAAACAGTCCCCTCCCACATACCACAGGATCACCTTTTCTGTCCTCTGACTTACCCATAAGGCAGATAATTCCATTCTTCATGTAACACATCTGGTCTGCCCAATCTCAGAGAGTATGCCATATCAGGAGTGTTTTGACTTTGCAACACGACATTGTTATATACAGAGTTCATACTCAAGAACCATGCAGTCAGGTTACAAAGCTCAGAGGAATATCTTACAATGTTCATTTCAGCACCAATACTTGGTCTGACTCTGCCCCAGAACTGGATATGGGATAACCCTGAAC